>LQRL01001186.1:31889-52357 GCA_001703475.1 Hydroides elegans
TGCTGAAGGGTCTGGTACTTAAACATATATTTCCTTAACCACATTTTGTATCAATATATATTCATTGTAAATAAAAGCATTAATATAATGGGACCGAAAACTGGTTTTATATAACAGCTTGATATCTTACCAGTTTACTAAATAACACATAAAATATGAATTAAAAAGAACTTAATCAAGTTATAGCTAAAAGTAATACTATACCTGCATGATAAAATATGTATTGTTCTGTACCATTTTCTCCTTTTGATCACCTAATTTGTGTTAATGTATCCCATATTTACACAACTGTAATCCACCTAACATTTGCTTTCATGACTGATGAAATTTGGCCAATGTATATTAGTTGGATTGGGTTAAATTTCGTTTAAATGACAAGGATGCATTTCAAGCTGCACTGGAAAACCTTCCTATTCGTTTGTTATTTTGTCTCCAGAAATGCATTGAGCCCAAATGCAACCAAACATCACGCATAATTGACGTCAAAAATGTAGACTAGACAGTTAAATAAACATGAAGTAATTTGAACTCAAACCGTCGATACACTTACACATGCTGAAGTTGTTAAGCTAACGAAATATACTATTTGAAATAGACAAATGTAACATCACTCATAGAACCAAGTTTCTTATTTATGTTATTCAAATTATCAAAATAATATTATCAAGTTGTTTATATTCGCAAATGTGATCCGTTTCTTCATTAACGATGTTCTACAAGTAACAGTTATTTGCGTCCGGATAAACGCACATTAAACGAACATATAACCCGTTTTCAGCCACCCGACTTGTTGCCAATAAAAGTTCCCTTGCATTGATGCATCATAAATGTCCTCGCGGTATGTATATTCGTTGCTATAACACTCATAGCAAAGTTTAAAAACGAGAATGAGACCATGATCTATATCGAAGTAATGGTAGTGCCATATGTTGTTGTTGCATTGTGTTTAGTAAATAACTTATACAAGATCCGATACGAGAATGAGACCGTGATTTAGATCGAAATAAGTGTTGTGCCATTGTGTTGTTGTTTAATTTTGTTTCTTAAAGGACTTATATATCATTCAAATACATTCGTCTCTTCTCTTATTTGTTTTGCTGAAAAAGCACCCCACCCTGAGCCTCGTTGGTGCTATTGTGTGACGACCCCATGCTAAGACAATACGTGACATCGGGTTCAATGCAGTACCATGTCGTAAATGCATGGCATTGATTTGCTGGGTCTCCAAACGCTATTTTTGTGGGTTAATATGAAATATGAATAACTCTTAAAGGCAACATCAACACAACAAAAATGGTAATGTACTTATGAAAATAAAAACAGGCGACATATTTTTTTGGGAAGACCAATATACAATAAAATATATGTTGCAAAATCAAAAAGTATATGCACCATCAAATAAGTTGAGTCAACACCGTTCAACATACGACGTCAGTATCCTTATCATGTACCGATTCCAACACATTCACAAAACAAACTTATTTCGTTACAGGTTACACGTTTAATGTTATTTTACGCCTTATCTAATGTTATGTTATCAATGCCATTCAACCCCACACATATGCTATTTGGTCTAATGTCAATCAGTTATATCGAATAAAGATATATTTCTTTGTTTCTTTTACTCAAGGTGCACATTTAATGAAATGCATCCTTAGCGATTAAAATCAATGTGGTAATAAATCAAGTAAAAAGGTAATAAATCAGCTGCTTAAAATGCTTAAGTCTAGGCTAAAAGGCATTTGTTTGAATAGTCATATCATCTTTTGTCGGATTAATTGTCATCTGATTAAAATGGACAAATTGCCTATGCTTTGTATTTATGTAGGCTGCTTATGTAGGCGAGAGTCAAAGTTGTTAAATGTTATCATACTATTTTTCAACGATTATTGAGTGGAATTATATGGTTATATGGTTATATAATTACATGTTACTCATGAAATAAACTCATTTTATATCATAACTAGCGATATAAATTGTTAAATTAATATTCATATTGCCAATTATTTTTTAGAAACTTAGCTTTGCACGTGCGTATAGCTTAGGCTTGTTCTTTTTCCAAGGCCTGCTTGCAATCTAATGGTATTAATTCGAACAGAAATGGCCTTAAAACCTGCAGATTATGACCATGCGTGCTTTGTATAGGAACCCCAAGATGTGTCTTGACTTTTCTAGATTTACTAGAAGCATCAAAGCATTAGACACTCTTTGTATATGAATAAATGGGATGTCCTGTGCTTTTCCAGCGATCATTCGCCCGTTAAGTTACGACTCATTATATGTACCTTCTTGTTCCTGCATGATTCTAGATGGAAACATTTTGCAATAGATCCGAAGTCGCAAGACACCTTGGTGTGACATTTGATTCGGAGTTGAGCATGCACAATCATATTAATGAAGTAATTTACAAAGCTCTCAATAATCAAGCTCCTTCACATATTAGTGAATTATACGTACGATATGTATCATGCCGAAAACACCGTTCTGCTGACCAATTTTAGTTACATGCGCCTAAATGTAACATTATGTATGGTGAACGTTAATTTTAATCGCCGCTCTAAGACTATAGAATGAGCTACCTGTTGTCATAAAGCGCACACAGTGGTTACAGTGTTTAAACAAAATGCTTAAAACGCATTTATTTGAAAAAAAAGGTTCAAAACTTTTTAACAAATTTATTTCCCTACTCAGTTCGTATCACTGGTATTATAATATAAGTGTATGTGAGCATTTACGTAATACATATTGTAAAGCGCTAACTTGTTGGCGCTATATTAGAACCAGAAATGAATAATGAATATACTTATCATAGATAAATAGATTCCAGTTACTTTGGGTAGGTTGTTTGAATATATTTTCTTCTTATTATGCATAACAAATATTTGAGCTACATTCGAATTATGCTACTACTTGACGCATTTCAGAAAAAGGTTGATGACAGTATATCAAAATAAACTGTACAATAAATAATTTTATGAAATCATCTAAGAAATCGACTTTTGTTTATTTTTATCCTCGTTTTCTTTGATACTGATGCAAAGCTTGGGCATGGGTTTTCACGACGCGTTGTTTGATATAAAGAGTGTTTCATTATGCATTTGATCACAACACAGATTAAGAAGCAACATGTTAAATACAGCGCCAAATTATTGCAATCAAGGGTCTTTGAGCAAGCATAAGAAAATGAATTTAAATATTATGAAATAAATATTTTCTTTATCATGATTATTCCGAAGCCAGTTGACCCCTTGAATTATGTCACATATTTTATGAATCACTTTTTTATTGTCACTTGAGTTCTAAAAATATTAACAATCGTATAATTTCAATGGGCAGCCCATGCTATTTGGGTGTAAATAATGAACCGGAATATTCAATGGCAAGGGATCAATCCAATTAAATCACAATCTAAAATAAACTTGATTTGATTTAAGATGTGATTGACAATGTGAGAGTTTAAATATCAATTGTGTGATATAAGTCATATAGGCTTCTTTATTATTGATAATGAATGAAATGTTTACAAACGGATTATATCCCTAGCATAATGCAAGTCCAAATGTAACACATTTATATATTTTATTTGGTCTAGAATGTATTCTTAACTTTCTAGCTAACTTTATTAGGCATCTATCTGTAACAAAAATAAACATACGTTGAGTGCAGAATCATGATATAGACATTGTTTATATTTTTATTGAGCAAAATGTTACAAATGCGATTTGACTTCGAAGTCAAATATCTGTTTACTGAGCAGCCGCGCGGAGGTGCTATAAAATACCCAATAGGACAACGTGTTAATGAAGCACCATAAAACATTTATATGAAAACGTGGGGCTAATGGTTAATGGTAATAAAACGCTCCCGTTTAAAAATACTGTATACACAAATATATAATAATCTTGAGGTTATTCTTAACATAATTTACCAATGAATTAAGATGTAAATTGGAATGAAACAATAGATCATTTACCAGGTAATTTATTACTATTTTTTGTCAATCAAACCGATGCTTTTAAAGGTTAGAATTATTTTCAACTTTGAACATTATTGTTTAATTTATCGATTTCGTCTTATTAATTTTTTAGAGTAACCGCATTCCCAATATCCTTTTATTTTGAATTCATTGAAAACACAATTATATATTCAAATATCATGTAAAACCATTTTTGTTAATAGTCAGTTTCTATGAATAAAAATCGATACATATATTGTCGTGATTGCAAGATTTCATATTCTGTTGATCCTTTCTAAAATCAAATTGAATCATGCCCTTTTATCAACCTCTTCATTTAAGATTTGTTAATGCAAAGCGAATTCGCAAACATACAGAATTTCGATTTTAGCAACCTCTATCATTCCATCGCCAATTCCAGCGAGCCCAACGGTCCGAATTTCTTATTGCTAAGCACCGCTCTTGATCATTATTCGGTTATCTTGGATACCAGTCTGACCAAGTGATTACTCGTCTGGTTGCCGTTGACTTCCATTGGTTTACGATGTACTGTTCACCTCCAATCCATAAAGCAATGTCCTTTTCTAAACAAAAAAAGATGCGTTAGCTTAAAGGAATTTGAAAAAAAAACTTTAAAAAAATTCATGACTTTATATCACTTTATATGCTTCATAGGCTATTTAAACTTATGCAATTTTCTTAACAGTATTATTAACGTTGACAACAGATTTTAGGACATAATTCACTTCTGCATTCGTCACTTCCGCCAATCGACTACCGAGTGACATACACATGTCACGTGACTCTGCCCAGCTCAATCTAACTGGAATTACTACCCATTAAGTCCCATTAAGCCTTGATTGACAGAGAAATGCAAGGAAATGATTGAAAACACGAAACTCGATTTATAAATTATGCTGATAGATTTAAACGAATTTAGAATATTCTAATATGTTCTTATATAAATATTTTTATGCAATGAACAAATAAAAAATCTTAACGGTGATTAAATATTTTAAATTTGAAATGTCGAATGCATTTTATACTGAATCATTAATAGAGCGCTATGAAACCACTTTTTGTAGACTTACCTGATTGTTTATTGGTGTATATATCATAAACGCATATTTCATATAACAAGGCTTAAGCTGTATATTAATATATCAGTGCCATATTAATGATATATATATATATATATTGCATAAATCAAGACTATGTGCCGGCGTTGTACTGACAACATCGGCAAAAACACAAAATAATTCGTATAATTGATGTAAGCAATACGTTTTATCATTACCGAATCGATATATTAAAACTGAATCGAAGCATTTGCTTCAACGCAAATTATGTGGAGATATGCCATAATATGAATGCTCGCACGTGCTTTCGACATTACCCGTCTGATTCATTGGTTATTTCATTGACATCGTCTTCTAGGGACATTAGCGCTTAGTAGAAATGCTGTCCGTCTTGATTCCATTAATTGGCTATATCACAAAACTGTCAATGCTGAATGCCCCTAAATATCAATTATAAAAGGCTATTTTGCTATGCAATTCGCTGTTGTAATAAGTAAGTAGTTTAACACAGCTCTTATTTTGTTTGAAATATAATATTTTAATTTTCATTTAGTATTTATATTAAATTAAAACCAACGACATAATCGGTGCGTTCTTTTTGAATAGCAGTTTTGCTTAATATGATAGTCAAGCTGTAAACATGTAGTTTTTTTCCAAACTGTGTTTTCTAGTTTGTGTTTGAATTAGATTTTGGAGCTGGTTTAATATTGAACAATGTTAAAATTAATAGTTAACAGGAAAAAAAGTATAAAAAAGGCCAGACTGATGTGAGTGTTATATCTACAAAGGGATTGTAGATATCAATATTTTAAATATTTGAACATACATTTATGTATTTAAATGATTATCACGTTATAATAAATGCATAGCGGTTCGATAGGGACTAAGTCAGTTTCTATGAATTAAAATCGATACATATATTGTCGTGAATGCAAGAATTCATATCCTGTTAATCCTTTCTAAAATCAAATTGAATCATGCCCAGTTTTCATCCTTTTCATTGAAGATTGGTTAATACAAAGCGAATTCGCAAACATACATAATTCGATTTTAGGAACCTCTATCATTCCATCGCCAATTACAGCGAGCCCAACGGTCCTAATTTCTTATTTCAAAGCACTGCTCTTGATCACTAATTGGTGTTCTTGAATACCAGTCTGACCAAGTGATTACTCGTCTGGTTGCCGTCGACTTCCATTGGTTTACGATGTACTGCTCACCTCCAATCCACAAAGCAATGTCCTTTTCTAAACAAAAAAAAAAGATGCGTTAGCTAAAAGGAATTCGAAAAAAACGTTAACAATATATAACTTTATATCACTTTATAGACTTCATAGACTATTTAAACTTATGTAATTTTCTTAACAGTATTATTGACGTTGACAACCGATTTGAGGACATCATTCACTTCTGCATTCGTTACTTCCGCCAATTGACCTCCGAGTGAGACACAAAGGTCACGTGACTCTGTCCAGCTCCGTCTGACTGGAATTACTGCAAAATAGTCCCCATTAAGCCTTGATTGACACGGAAATGCACGGAAATGATTGAAAACACGAAACTCGATTTATTAATTTATGCTGACAGATTTAAACGAATTTAACATATTCTTATATGTTCGTATATACATATTTTCATGCAATGAACAAATAAAAAATCTAAACGGTGATTAAATGTTTTAAATCTGAAATGTCGAATGCATTCTATACTGAATCATTAATAGAGCGCTATGAAAACACTTTTTGTAGACTTACCTGATTGTTTATTGGTGTATATATCATAAGGATATATTTCATATAACAAGGCTTAAGCTGTATATTAATATATCAGTGCCATATAAATGATATGTATTGCATAAATCAAGACTATGTACCCGATGTTGTACTGAAAACATCGGCAAAAACACAAAATAATTCGTATAATTGATGTAAGCAATACGTTTTGTTATTACCGAATCGATCTATTAAAACTGAATCGAAGCATTTGCTTCAACGCAAAGTATGTGAATATATGCCGTCTGATTCTGTGGCTATTGCACTTACACCGTCTTCTAAGGACATGAGCTCACAGTAGAAATTCCGTCCGTCTTGATTCCCGTAGTTGGCTGTATATCACAGGATTCAGTCCACACGATTGCGCAATGTGTGTTGGAGCCAGCGCGCACTAATTTATGCATATCCGCAACGGCACGTATATGGGGTATGATATGGTAATACCTGCTCAATGATAATGATAAGAAACAAATACATATGCAATTTTGATAAATCCTTATTACTGTTCGAACGTCACATGAATAAACTGGTTGTCAAGCTATCAGAATGGGAATAGTCTGATTCTGCTATTCTTCATTCATTCCGATCAATTGTCATGCGTATTTAGCTTTGTTTAAAAATTCAATGCAATGCAAGGGGTTTTATAGCAACGCATAAGGGGAATGTTATGATTGATCTCAGAGACACATATGAATTATTGAAGGTTAAGCTGTTTCCATGCTACAGTTAATATCAAACGATTATATAATAGGACCAATATTGAAATCGATAGTTTCCGTTTTCTGTTGGATGTGTGCATTTTTGAAAAGTTAAACTTTTTTTATTTGAACAAATTACTATGAATTGGTATGTTTCATATTGCTTTTGTCGCTGCGAAGGTGTTTCAAAGTCGATGTCCTACTGCATTGATAGAGTTTAAAATAAGATCTTGGTCTTTGTTTAGTAAACTGATCGTTATTACACATGGATTTTTTTTCAATCATGATGGGTAGCTTTTAACACACTCATCCAAATGTTTAAATTTCATTTAACTATCTTCCTGATTTATTCACATATATAATCATTTTATACAGATACGGACAGACGGACAGAAAAACTGAAATATCAAAAAATGATTTATGATTATATAACTTACGTCATAGCTCATGGTCATTTCTGAAATAGACCTTAATAACTAATATTTACAACTTAATATGTCTTCAATGTATATTGATATACATATGATATTACAGCATAATGATATTGCACATTCGGAAAGCATTTATTAACTCAACCACGTTCATGCGAACCGCATAAATATTGATTAAAAGCGTTATTTACGTTATTCTACAGATGCCCTAGCTTGACTCTTCGTATTAAATTATTTAGAGCTCGTATTGTTCTGGTCCCACAACAAGTTTCGCAGCGTTATTGTGGCCTTCCTCTTGGAACAAAGGGCATCATTTACACAATTTATTTTCTTAAACGTACGTAAAATAATGTTTGATTTTAGAAATTCATCTTATTTGAATACATGAGCCAGTAAACCGTAACCTTTGCCTTGAAGAACTTTTGGATAATCACCTACAATCCCGGTATTTGCAATTGATGTACGAATTCAACCTTGTCTTCCAGTTTCGTTATATCACAACTCTGTCGTTGGCATAAACCATTGAGGGCATTGATATAGAACTTAAGCAGACCTCTCTTTGATACATCATGGTGCTGCTTTTTCCGAAGACATATCTATTCGATGGTTACACTGAAACCTATGGAATCCTTTTGCGGACAAAACCTATGTTTTTCGTTGAAACCAAAAATTCGGTTGCAAACAAAATATTTTGTTTCAACAAACCTCATTTTCGTTGAAACCAAATGAATTTCGGTTAAGACCAATTAAGTTTACGGCTAAAATCATACATTTAATTAAATATATGTTTAATTTCTCTTTTGTAATAGAAGTATTATACATATGATATCATTCTACAAGTGAATACATTTATGTTGCTATTGATTAAGTTGGGAATGGACAACGTAAGAAAATGGTTTAGACAGGATTTGGTTTTGTTTCAACAAGAATTTTACCAGAGCCGTGGCCATTAAAAATGCTGTTTTTCATAATAATAAAAATTGTTTAAAGAAACCCAAAAGCTCCTATTCAGCTTCCACTTCATCAAATATGTTATAAACAAATATGCACATAATGATAGTACTTTGTATGTATAAGATTTATTATAACTCATTGGAATAAAATTGTAAATTTGAATAATGATCAACCCCTCCCCTATTTCATCCTGTATACAACACTCGATTACCAAGGATTACAATCACATGAAAAGATGTTATTCATGAACTAATCCTGTTTCGATTTTGTTACGCCGTAAGAAGGTGCTCAGTTGAAAGTATAAACTATATTTTCGCACCATGAATAAAATGAAGTGTTAGGTATTGTTTTTAAGTGTGGTATACAAGCAAAATGTCAATACTTTGACACATAGAATTATTATCTGATTATTTGAATCTTAAACTCGAATATTCGAAGTTATGTTGTTCCTTCATAAATACGGCCCCAGCTGAAGAAAATACATTACAGAATCTAGCGATACTGCAGAAAAGCAATTGAGCTTATGGCAACGGTGACCATGCGATTCAATATCACTATGGCTGCAATGTGGTATCCGAAACATCATTCAAATATAATAAATAATTGTAATTATAATTGTAATATATAGAATTTGTCATTTTAAGGTTAAGTATATTTCTGATCTTGAGCATTTATCAAATTCATTTATCATTTATATGGATCGGAGAATGAGGCATGACCCTGTTACCTGTAAGGCGAAAATTACGAAATTATAAAAAGGATATACAACAAAATATATAGATTCGTACTATAAATGGATGAACGCTCAGGCATTTCTAGCTCCGCTCCTGAGTATCGATTGTTTCAACAACTTACAATTTTTTTATAACCACATGCTGTGGTGTTGAAGCAAGAGGGAACTTTGCTTCAACAGAAAAAAATTGGTTGAAGCAAACATTCAACAAAATTATGAGTCGGTATTAACAGAGTTGGATTCGGTTTACACGAAAAACATATTCGCTTCAATCGATTTACTAGTCGGTCTCAACAAAACTGTGTTTGGTTTAAAAGAAAACGGGTTTTGTTGAAACCGAAATTTTGGTTTAAACCGTTTTTTTGGTAAAGACTAAAAACAGGGGTTATGTCCGCAAAAGTATTCCATAGAAACAGGACTTTTGCCGTCAACCGTGTTACAAACACCGGATCCGCATATAACAATATGGGTATTTCACCATCCAGGAGGCAAGTATACAAATGTTGGTACAATAAGTATGCGAACTCAACTGGTAGAAGTTCTGAAAATCCGTGTGTAGGATGCAATATGCTATTAAATTTTGGCTCTAGAAACAGATACTTTCAAAATACATATTTGCTGAAAATATCGGAGCGAATTGTTTTCAGTTATGTGTCGAAGTCTGTTTTGTATTTATGTGCGTCAAAATGTTAGGTTTGGAAGGATGATGTATAGAACCGTCGCCTTATTGTTTGGATTGTAACATTTTTAACACTATGGTTGTATTGATTTTACATTTTATGTTCTATGACTGTCACAATGTTATTGGTGTATATAGGTTATCACATTTCATTTCAGATAATGGACCAATTGTGCACTAAGTTAAACCTACGTTAAAGGCATACATGTTTTTAACAATTGGCAGTAAGACTGCTGTGACCATGTGAGAAGAGCGCTCGACTTTGCCGCAGGACATCGGATCGTATCACGGGTTTTACATATTATATTTCTGTTTTTTAAAGATAAAACACAATATGCCCCAGAAATATGAATACGTATTGTTCACGCTCTTAAATTATTTGCATTAATGGAGACAAAACGTTTAGTTTGGTTTGGTTTGGTTTATCAGTATTTTGGGTCTTACAAAGTCAGTTGACATGTTATTCCAATTTGATCAATTGAATTTTTTACTAACACATTCTCGGCTGCTATTGCGTAATAGAATATTATATTTATGGTATATTACCACAGTTAATGCATCGTATAAGGGTATTTTATTGCAGCTTCTTAATATATATCGTTGTTAAATATGTGTTTATAATGTGTTTATACATCGTTTATGCAATTAAACATTTCTCTAATCTTAAAATCATTAATGTTATTTAATATTTCTAAACCTTATAGCCAAGAAGCATAGCAGTCAATCACTTATTTTTGCTGCTATGTTCGAATCATATTGATGGTCAGATTAAAAAAATATAATTTAATTCTATAGTGTTTCCTTCTTAATTACATTATCATATGGAAATTAAATTGCAGAAGACAATTGACTAGTTGAAAGGAAAATTTATTTTACAAAATATGATAAAAACAACATTTAAATACTACATCAATGATCATAATAACAAACATATTGATGACTATTAACCGTCTATTTTTATGCATATTAACTCTGGGACTATGCAAAAATAGAGTTTGATTTAAACTGTGTTTGTGATTACCGTACAAATACACACATTTGATCCACACATCTATTTAACTTTACATTTCCAACCAATGTAAGAACATTCATAATTTGGTGCAGTCGTCTTAAACATACTTGACATTACAGCTAAATATGAATGCAACTAGTTTGATATGAATGACATTGACTTATGATCGAGGCTGATAAATATGTGATAATAGATACTGATATCGATTAACGACCACTTGACTAAACGAACTTAATTTGGGGATGTAACACAGTTTATACAATTTTAGCATGTAAACCTTTTCACATCTATCAAATATTGATATATTTCACGAGTTCCTTCAACTATATTTTAAGGCAATTATAAACATGGAATTATCAATTATTCTATTTTTCGGGTTATTTGCCAAAGCGACTTCTATGCAAGTAAGTAAAAGAGGCGGATACAAAGTTTTGCTATTTACTTGATTTTGTTGCAATGATTGGAAGAATGAATCAAAACGAGTGATTTAATGTTGAGACCGTTTAATCATTTCTCAAAGAAAAAGTTTATATTTCATAGTATTGCTTTATACATTTATCTGAACATATTCATATTTTTAGGTAAACGGAACATGCTGTGAGAGCTTGAATGAAGAGTTGATGCGACTGCAAACTATAGAAGAGGAAATGATCGACACAAAGAAACAGTTTATGGAAATGAAAAAATCTTTTGAAGAAGTTAAGACACAATTAACGATTTTTGAACATAAATTTGAGAGACAGAATTCCCATTTCGCAGGTAACAATGCAATTTTGGTGACAAAAACCTTTAGATATTTTATTATTAATCAATACTATCGTAACTGAGAATGGCCAATGATATATTTATAAACTAAATTCGATATTTAATCATATGATAGCTGATTACCATTCATCAACGGAATGTTCCAAACTCGAAATATGTTCTTAAAGTGTAATTGTATTTTCAAACCGCATCACTAGCATGTCATGTCAAAATAAAGTAATCTTGACTCGAAATATGTTCTGAAAGTGTAATTGTATTTTCAAACCGCATCAGTAGCATGTCATGTTCAAAAATAAAGTAGTTTTGACGTTTTGAATTCTAGTTGCCTTGGTTTATGATTATTAAGGGCATTTGACTGTACTAATGATGTGGTTAGTTAAACTAGTACGTGTGAATTGTATTGATTATTTATAGTTGTTTTTTCAGAAAGTTCTGTTGTTGGTTTCTCAGCTTCTCATACCGATGGAACAGGATATTACGAAGCCGGCGATCGTGTATCTTTCTCGGTCATCTTGAGTAATTTTGGTGATCATTTCGACCCTTTAACAAGCATCTTCACCTGTCCCTATCGCGGAATCTACTTCTTTACTGTCAGCTTCAATGCCCATGAAAATGATATGATTGCGTATATGAAAATCGGGGAAAATGTAGTTTCACGTGCAATGGCTTCAAACGATGATGGGTCAATTTATAACCATGGAAGCGCATTTGTTGTAATCGAGTGCATGGCTGGCGATGAGGTATGGGTAGAATGTCAGAAGTCAGGTGGTCAGCTATATGGGTATGACAAGTCTGCACAGTTTAATGGCTATCTGCTATCCATATAAGAGGCCTTTCAATGAAAGCGTTTATACACTTTGGCGTGGTCATTTTAACTTTGTTTGGTATAAAAATATCTTATTGATCACACCATGATTGAAAATATGGTCATAACAACAATAGTTTTATTTATGTGACTGAAAAAAGGAGGCTAGCGCCCATATTTAAGTACTGTAAGAGTGCCATAAATATTGATAGAATTCGTATAATATTTACTTTCATATGTAGTTAATTGATATATCACCACAGCTTAAAAGACATTAAGAGTTGATTTAATGAGAATAATATTTTTTTAACAATAAAACATTATTTTAATATACATTTGCTATATGAAAAGAATGTTTTTGATTATTCATTTTCTAATTAAGAAAAATAAATTGATTAGTTTTTTTTTCATATATGTATATAAAGATAATAGCATGTGAATTGGCTTAGATAATTAACATTGTTTATATGTCATTAAGTTGAATTGTTGATTCAAATCACATCATTATTATCTTATTACGAATATTAATTTAGATAGAAAGTTAATAACATTTACACTTTAAGGGGTTGGCCGCTTTGGAATTTAGACGGTGGAGCTTAAGTTTACACATCTTTTGTAACCGGTATTCTATGTGTTCTTTATTGGAACGCAATGACCGTATAGGGATTTAAAATAAAAAAATAATTTGAACGACATGATAGGGTTTGATTAAGAAAAAACTTTGAACTGTTTAAAATGTGGCCAAGCCCTAATGTCTGAAACGGAAAAAAGTAGAATCAAGTACTAATTTAAATAGATAATAGTGTTTAACGGGTTGTACTTCCAGAACATATTAGATTTATTGTAGCAAACTGGCTTATTTTAAATCGTGCTATTTGTTTACAATAATGAAATACTGAAAATACACGACTGGAATATATATAATTCTAGAAATATTGTTAAAAGAACATTGAATGTTGTAGTGGTAATATATTTCTCAAACGAGATATGCCAATGGTTTCCGACATCGTAATTATGATTAAGAGCGTAGATTTTTTATCTAAATAGTGCCTTGATCTTGATTATCTGTCGACCGTATCATTCTTTAAATGGTCTACTATTACGTAGAATGACAATATAGTAAAAGTTAAACCTTTGTGCGAAATATGTGCTTAATGTTTATTATTACTTTTATATATAGACGTATTTCCAATATACAAGCAATTTATCAACAATTAAATTATCAGCGTAACATTGCTTTTAATGAAACTTTGCTTGACCATCACGGAAATTTGGTTCAATTGTTTTCTTCGTCCGCATCCAAAAGGACGTTAGACCGGCTTCTTTACACACATAATTGGAATTTTCTCTCTTAACAGCAAAAATAAAAAGACCACTCATTTATGCATACTACGACAGTTATAAATTTGATCTTATAAACTTAATATATATAGCAATATATACTCGACAACAAAATAAATGTCCGGTCAATTTAGGTTGATATTTCATATTTTCACAAAAGCTGTACAAATTAGACCACGTTGGTTAGTTTCAGTTATGTTAATTATAAATGGCAAATCGATCAATCTGGTATCCGTTTGACATGTATCTCGTTTTCTGTATCAAAAGGCTACCAAACAAAAGTTTCGATCATTGTTCAATATGTATCGAAACGAATAGAAAGGCGCTATGTTATATTGATAACATTAGGTTTTCGTAACCCAAAAACGGTGTAAAATCATTAATTTATCTATTACATGCGTCGCAACGCTCACAGTAACATGTGGGAAAAAACGGGTCTTTGAAGCGTAATCACCTCGCAAAATGAAATCGGTATGCTATTGAGAAAAATCGCTAGCTCTTAACACTGTTAATTAAATTGTGGATTTCATGTGATGCATAGACTAGCAGTAATTCTCGAATAAACTCGGAATAGGGCTAAACGGATGATTCGCCCTAGTTTGGTTGACGGTGTATTCGTATGGAATAATAGTATCTTCAAGGATGCGCGGAATTGAAATATTATGCCAAATTGTCGTTATTTTCCTTGTAAGCGGATAAACAAAGATTTTAATATACAAATACTTAAAGAATACGCTATATGCGGGGCTATTTCACGTTAACAATCGATTTATAACTGAATACGCTTTAAATAGGTTTAAACGTTGTAATCTAGAGTTAACAGTTATGATCTTATGCTTCACTGTCATTTTGCTGCTCTAACATTGCGTAGAAAATGTCGACCTTTTTTCGATGCAAGCGATGGCGCGCACTATTGCTACGTGTCTGTGGCGTGGCAATCTTAAATATTGTTTAAGACATGTACGATTTTTTTGAATTATTCTAAACGTACACTTCAGATAGACTAATTGGTCACTCAATGTTATTTTTTTATCAATACCATGCTTCAAATTAATCATTAAAAAGCAAAATGTTACATTGTTTTGAAATTGTGAAACAAATAATTGGAGCATCAAACAACCAATGAAGTCAACACGTGACATAATCAGACAGTTTTATTAAAAAATGTCCCGAAGCTGGCACTTCCGGTGACCTGTGTGGGGTCGTTCGAGAAATGATTTGATTAATACTAGCCACGGCGCAACTGGCTTAAAATTGGGAATATGCAATCAAATATTCCGAAAATAACAATCACCGGTATATATTCTGAACGGATATCAAAACACCAATGACAGGTTTTGTTACTCGTTTTTTTTCTTTTTCTACGGGTACGCCTTATCGTCAATGTCAATATGGAGAGGTGAAAACTTATCAAAAGGAGTCATATTATGCGTTCATTTTGTGGGTACTAATAAAAGTCGACCGAATACATATTTTATTTTTAAAAAATTGAGCAACCGGACATTTCTTTTGTTGTCAAGTATATTATAGTTAAACCAAGCATAACAAAACGGTTTATTTGTATTTGCAAATAATTTATAATTCAATGCATTTTGTATTATTTTACTATTATTTCTAATATAAGGTTATTAATGTAGTATATATTCATGCATTTACAACTTGAATAGCTGTGGAAAATACTTACCTTATTCACTGTTTGGACTCTTGTATGTATTGATGTTGTATGCATATTGCATTGTTTCACAAACAGTTTTGTATTTGGATGTTAAGCTAGTGAATATGCAAATATTACAGTTAAGTCCAAAATCGCAATCAAATTTTGTGAATATATATAGAATATATACAACAATAATGCATAAGGCATGTTTAATTATTTCTGAGACATTTGTTTTATTGTATAAAGTTAATTTAAGCATTTTACAGGGCATTACCCCCCAGTCATTATCTTTTATGATAATACCCGTGCGCGTAGTAATTGTATAGCTGTTGTTCAAAAATATCAAAGATGGTCATATCATTTCAATAAGATAAATTTGGCTCTGCCGAAAATTCCAAACCGGCCGCCAGGGTGCCCTTACTACTTGAGCTAACTCGCCTGATTCATATGGGGTTCTAATCTACTCTATTAAGATATGAAAGAGTACGTTGTGACAGCTGAGCGAGATATACAAGTAGGACATACACACGCCCACTCAATACTAAGTGAACTTGACCTAGTATTGCAATTGGGATGTCAAAATTCAAATTCTACGAATGCAATTTCGTTTACTGCAGTTACTGAATAGAATGTGAAAGGATAACACATATGTTTATGTAAAAATAATAAACGGTGACGGTTAAAGTTTATATATTTGTGTTTGAACGTATAGAATTAATTAAACGAACGCTAATCAAAGTTTAAGCATGTTCCTAGTCTGGGATTAGAACAACATTTAAAAGGGACTGGAATGAGCTTGATTTTTTCATTAAAGGAATTAAACACAAGGGTTTGTGATCAAATATAAGAGTCAAACTGATGATGTGGAAAATTAAGTTAATATTGATGAAGCATAAATGGAAAGAATCGACGAGATATTAACGATATGAAACATGGTGAATATTATGCATCAAAGGGAACGAAGAAATCAATGTTTAATAAATAATAAACGGTGACGGTTAAAGTTTATATATTTGTGTTTGAACGTATAGAATTAATTAAACGAACGCTAATCAAAGTTTAAGCATGTTCCTAGTCTGGGATTAGAACAACATTTAAAAGGGACTGGAATGAGCTTGATTTTTTCATTAAAGGAATTAAACACAAGGGTTTGTGATAAAATATAAGAGTCAAACTGATGATGTGGAAAATTAAGTTAATATTGATGAAGCATAAATGGAAAGAATCGACGAGATATTAACGATATGAAACATGGTGAATATTATGCATCAAAGGGAACGAAGAAATCAATGTTTAATAAAAAATGCGACCAAACTGAATGAGTATGTCCAAAGACTCTTTTGAATAATATCAAGTGACTTTGGTCAAACTCTTATATCTACATAAATCGACATGCCAGTTTTGAAAGCACTATCCAAAAAGGTAGGATCGCTTTTCTTATCGGAAATTTTACGCAACGTTACGTTAGCCATTTTACGCAACGTTACGTAATATTACGCAAATATAACGGAAATATAGTTAACGCTATAAACTTTGAAAATTGTTCGAACATGCTGAAATCTATGTAATAAAAGGAACAAAAACCTCAGGATCCTAATCAAAGTGGTTATTGGCCCTCGGGATAGGGAAAAGTAATGCCCAAAGCCCGAGGGTTATTATTCCTATTAAATTGGGCCATTATGAGATAAGCGACCTTGTTGTATTTTATCTTCTTTGACTATTTAATAGTGACTCTATATTATGGAATAATGTATTAAAAAGACTAAATCGGATTCATTATGAATAAGTTTTTTACATCCTTGTTTCTAAATAAAAGTTTCTGACATAACGTGCATTATCATATGATTAGCTTGCTAAAATTTATGATATACTTTATGATATACTAAATGCTATTTCCAACAAATCACATATAAACACAAGCTGATCGTATGATACTTTATTATTTGACAAAAATAACGTACACATGGATATTTTACATACATATGTTGACATGTATAGCTACTTACAGTTTATCAAAACTATTGTATACACATACAGGTTTTTGTTTTTTTTTGTATTAAAAAAAAGTACTATGACACGTTTATGCAAATAAAAGCGTTTTAAACAATTTGAGTATTTCACCAATTGTTTTGAACAATAAACGACCTTAACCTTAAGTGTGGAGCTTTTGCGAGCAGACGTATAGTTTTTTTCATACGCTTTTGTCTTTAGATGATATTGCGTAATATTGTAAACAAACATAATTTTACGCCGTAATCTTGTACAAAGCTTGTTAGCAAATATAAAACATTATCATTTGCAAGTGTCGTAGCAGTCCTCTTTATCCTTTATCAGGAACCGTCATTTCAAATGGATTTTTCTCCCCCAAAAGAGTGTCAGTATTTTCATTCTTGTCTTTTTCTTGCTTTTTAATTTTCAAAAATGCCCGACCAATGATTGACAAGAAAACAAAAATGACCATAAGCGCAACACTGGAAAACACCAAAAGATACATAAGCCACTGTGGACCAAAGTTCTCAAACATAAAACCACATGCATACACATAGATTGATAAACCTATACTGGAACCCAGTACCAGTACCATTGTACTCATGGAGTTTACATCAAGGTGCATTCCTGCCCAAACCATTCCAGCTGGGTAAAGCGGGGAAATTAAGCCGCCATAACAACCAGTTAGTACCCACAATACAGTTGAAATGGAACTTCCAAACATACATAGACCTATTGATGTAATTATCAATAATGTGATATCTCCAAATAATATAATAGACGTTGGTATACATATCTCGAGAATAGCACCGATCAGCCTACCCGCCATGTGGGAAAACCAAAATACTGAGGTTAAGGTCGCCGCACTATTTTTGTCAAAACCTACTTCCGTTTCAATGGCGAACGAATATATGAAATTACCGTACATTATTTCACCGCCAACTGCTTGGACGAAATGGAGGAAAAGTAGTCCAAGGAGTAGTAATCCATAACACGGATGGCTTGAGGCGCACACCTTTGGTGAAAACAATTTCTTCAGTGGAACTCTTTTGTGAAAATTTGGAAATCCTTGAGGCTTTCCTTTTATGTGAAACATTAGCATGGCAAAAGAGAAAAATAAGCTTATTGCTGCCAAAATAGAATAGGGAAAGAGCAAATGTTTATTAAACAAATCATTCGATGGTTTGGATGTGGTACTATTTATTGAGTATGCAGTAGTTACTGCATC
Source organism: Hydroides elegans (assembly GCA_001703475.1). NCBI lineage: Eukaryota > Metazoa > Annelida > Polychaeta > Sabellida > Serpulidae > Hydroides > Hydroides elegans. Next base: position 50,988 of record LQRL01001186.1, read on the forward strand.
TCCAGAAATATCATTATCCACACTAGCTGTTGTGTTTGACATCATTGTGATGTCATCATTTTCTGTGGTGACATCAGAGATAAAGGGGCGCGCTATTTGAGGTGCAAGAAATCCACCAATGCCGAATCCTAGATGCATGAGATACATAGGTGGACCGGAGGCTTTACCCCAGAGATGCAGCACCAGTGTATTGACTCCTAAAAATAATTGAACATGTTAACTATTTAGAAACGGGTACTGTTTGTGGTAAACGTTTCTAAAGTACTTTTTTTACTGATATATGAACAATGAAATTCGAATATGTATGGCAAATGTATATTTGCAAAAAAAAACTTTACTGTTTGAGGTCGTCAATAACATCAAACAGTAAATGAAGTAAAGTGTAAGTGATTGCGTGATGCCGTTAAACACTTTGTTATCGGCAAATTTATGTTTTGTACTTTTCGATAAAAAAAGATTACATGCAAACACCGTGTTTAATGTTCACAGTAAGCTACAAAAACCCCAAACAATGAATATATGCCACATCGACAACACTAAGGATGTTAAAAGCTAATAAATATGCTGTTATCTACAATTTATGCCAGGTAGTTTATATCTCGAGATCCGAAACCAAGCTTTTGTGACCCACTCCAACGATATTTAATATTTTCAATAATATATTATTTGATATGTTAACCACTCATATCTTTATATAAAAAACACATCTGAATACATCTGCTACTCTTTATAAAGGGGACCTTTAATTCAAAATAGTGTTGCACAACTATATCTGTATTTCTTAGAAACGTATTATAGTGCATACAAAAACATTTCAATATCCCATCAATCACATACGATAGAACAATAAACATAGTAAAGGACTGGTTATTGTGTCTGTTGCTAAACAAAAGGCTTCTAAATGCTATGCACTGACGTTCTGATGTAATCTCGATGTTTTAAGAACTGGTCTGTTTTATATATGTTTTCTAGATAAATACGTTAAAAGTTAAACTAGTAGAGCTGTGTCTTTTGGACGTGTAACTGGTAGAGTGACATATATATGACAGGTGTATATTATATACCTATATTTTTTTATCTCACCCGAGTTGTTAATTCCTCCCGATAATCCGACTGAGAAAAAACAAAGTGTCAGTTGCCAAAGACTCGAAGTCCAGGGTATGAGAGCTAAACCTTAAGTAAAATAAGTTATCCTCATTAAACATAACGACATGAGGACATTGTTATAACTCGAGCTAATATATGTTCATATACATCTCGATGGAAGAATATATGTTATTCAAATATGCTAGCTCAGTATTTCATGTTTGGAATCAACTCCTAGATATATGTGTTTTTTTTCTAGTAATCATGATATACTGGTATATCTA
>LQRL01001189.1:0-12375 GCA_001703475.1 Hydroides elegans
TATCTTATATACAAGCTCCATTCTTCCTTTTTTACTTAATTTGATAATAATTGATTAAACATGAGGAAAATACTTTGTATACCAACTTTTCAAGCATATAACTCTATGGTTCTTCTTATATCGACTGATGTCTCTTCATGTTCTAAAAATTCTTTAACTCTATTTATATGCACATTCATGTATTTAAGTACAAGGTTTATGTTTACCTCAGGCTTGAGATGCACTTTCGTGAGACCAGCAAATCTCAGCAAAAAGATGGCCTTTTCGTAGCAGGTTTGCAACGGGTCATATGTAACGTCTTTGATTCCCGCCTTCTCCCGCACTATCACTTGTTTTTGTTTCTCCTCTAGCTATAATCAAAATCATAACCAGAAAAACTAATCATTGTGTTAGACAATGGACAAAGAATTTGTTTGCTTGACTACATTTTTTGCTTCCTAATTTTAACGATTTTTTTGGAAACCCCCTCCAGGCATATATATTATATATATGATCGGACTACCGAGTTCGGGCCCCCGGGTATTAAAGGCCTGGGTCCAAAAGGCCCTCTGCTAAAAGAATTATTGAACTTGGAGCCCTTGATATGCTGAACTTGTTTTTATATCAATGAAAAGTCATTATTTAAATCAAACGTAAAATAGGTTTGATTATTCTATACAATCGCGGCCAAATAATACTTTGATGTATGCCTAAATCAGTCCACACAATTCCTTTTTCGGGTCACTCACCAAAATCGTTCGCAGACTCTGCGCCGTGTGATACGCATGCATGACGCCATCCCTCAATCGACAATCGCCCTCCTCTTTTACAAAGCGTTGCACTTCATCTCTTAGACTCTGTGTATGCCATAACAAGGCGGCGAACACGGCTCGACACGCTCGACTTAATTCTTCGCCGCCTATAGTCAATGTGAGGCTGCGATGAGTTGCAATGTTTTCTTTGCATCTGGCAATGAAGGCATGCATGAAGTGGTTTTTCATTTTCTACTTTTAAAATAGATTCTTTGAACAATATGCTTATATAGTCCGGACAATTGTCTTTCACACTCATGACCAATTAAATGCCATACATTGAATAGTGTTTTAATATGTGTATTAAGATCAGATACAATTAGTTTCCAACTAAATTCCTGAAAGCACCAACGTCCCTAAAAACAAACAGCTTTGGTACCGTACATTTATTTTTTTTTTTTTTACACATACCGAAATAATAAGATAATAGTTATATCATACTACAACTTACTGTTCAATAAACCTCTTTGGTAGCGCCCCATCCTCCTCAACCATATCAAACAGGAACTGCCTGACACACGCATCCGTTTCCGTTTCGTATCTCCCTGACAACGAGCGCTGCAGCTTAGTAACGCTGTAGCCGCCTCAAAACAGAGTTGTCCATGACTCACTATTAAGGAGCTCAAACGCCCACAAAGCTAGCAGGCGCTTATGAACCCACATTTGGTTAACAACCATTTCGTCTCCGACTGTAACCTCTATCAAGTACTCGAGGACCTTTTAATGGATACCAAATTAAATGCGTTCTAAACTTACTGTTCAATGAATCTCTTCGGCAGCGCCCCGTCCTCCTCGACCATATCAAACAGGAACTGCCGTACGCACGCATCCGTTTCCGTTTCGTATCTGCCTGACAACGACCTCTGCAGCTTAGTTACGCTGTAACCGCCACGGAAAAGTGTTGTCCAAAGTTCGCTTTTGAGGAGCTCGAGTTCGGATTCTTCCTGGGAGTCGACGCTGGCTTGGAGACTTGGGAGCACTGTGGAAAACATGATGATATATTACAACATGGATGTACTTCATTTACCAGTGATTTAATCCGACAAATTAAGATGAACTTTTGCTTATTCACTGTATCTCCTATATTCATATGTATTTTATTTATTAAAGATGCTCCTAGTACATTGTATATAATAGAGGACAGTTTTTATACTACATGGACGATGTAGTTAATATAGTTTCGCCTACCGCCATCGTCGAACATAAAAAAATATTTTGATTTACAGAACTGTTCAAATTCAAATTACTGTTCTATGTTTGTAGGCGTTTATCTCATTTCTCTGTTTATGATAGACATATTTTCTAATTGCATCAACTCCTACAAATACCTTTCGATACATCGAGAGTGGCACCGCATAGTTTTCCAAACAACTTAGCCATACTGAGATGCAGGTCGAACATCCAACATAGTGGGATGTCAGGACAGCCTTTCGCTACCACCTGGAATTAATTGTTTAAAATTGAATGCTTTAATCTCAAACGTGCGTATTTTATTAACAACAGTTTGTTTATAAAAAAATAATTTCGATCGATCAGTTCTTGCACTCAAAACGTCTTTCCCTATTTATGCACAACTATCCTTGGCTTCTATTCACGGTTACCCATCAAATGTGAAAATCTATCTAAACGTTTTAACAAAATGCGACCTTTTTTATCTTTGACTTAAGTGGTTTACCTGGTATTCCTACCTTAAACTTGTATCCATATTCACTGATAGAACTTTTCTAACCTTGACTTAGAGTTTTCCCATGCTATAGGCCTACTTACCTTGAACTTGTAACCCCATTCGTTATTGGAGCTGTCCGAATGAAACAGGAAGTGCAGCTTGTGACCTCCGCTGAAGGTCGCCTGGAATGGCCACTTCTCCGTGCCCACTTTCGTATCATACCTACAAGAAGAACGCAAAGGTAAGGTACACGATAAAACATTTTCGGGGCATTATGTATCATGCCTGGTATTGTCTCAAAACCAAAAAATTGCTGAAGCTCGCCTGGAATGGCCACTTCTCAATGCCAACTTTTGTGTCATAGCTAAAAGACGAAGAGCACATGAGTGGTGTTAATATTCATAGTCTACATATTATTATAGTAAATATTGGAACGCCCTATGTTTCATAATCAATTGAAATATTTAATTTTCAATTGATCAGAATACAGACAACTGTTAAACTGAGAATTCATAACTGAGGTTGCGCAACTTTGGATATCTTTATGGTTTAATTTCTTGCATCTTTAAATACGGGTTTATTGTGTCCTTATCTGATCGTTATCTCAAGAGGCAAGCTATACCAAATTGGCACAACTGTATCTACATGAAGACTGATATGAATACATGTATTTCAGCTTACCTTGTTTTAACACCCCTGAAATCTGTGAATTCGAGGTAATCATATCGTCTTTCCGTTTCACATCGTGGATCAAAATGTACAATGAACTGTGATGCTCCCGGACAACTGAAAAGCTGCAACAAATTGAACAATCTAAAGGTTATTATTTAAATCATAAATATACAGAAATGCATTTTTTTATTCCAATGACAATCGAATTACACATTAGCCGTCTTGAATTAACTTTTAGTATTCAAATTTATCCCGTATTGATATAACGAATACCCCTAATGACTTATCTTTGTTTCTTCTTTCATTCTATATGACAGCTGATTATCAAAATCTATACTCTTCAGTTATCTTAATGAATCTTATTTCTATTTTTTTATCTAAGTTTTCTTAATTCTTCATTCTATGTTTTACATTGCATGTTTGAATTTCAAGTTTGGAGTTCTCTTGTGCGTGTACCTGTGTGGCATGCTGGTTGTTCTCATAGTTGTGGTTGCTCTCCACTTCCCATGTGCGCAGACTCACCACGCCCGCCTCCACCTGCTTCCAGTGGTCGCTCTCGATCTAAACGACAAAAGGGAATCAACCAAATTTTGGGGAGCTTAAAGGACCATGCTTTACTGAGGCGATGTCCACAAACCGAGAATAGTTTTGCCCTTTTTGTTGGTATTTTTCATTTCTTTTCTTATCTGTCTATTTTTTATATATATTTTTTATAACCGAATATTTACTTATAGAAAAACGTACCGGGTACACATTGGATTTGAAATTTTAATTAATCATAGCATATTCATCACAGTTTGATTTAATCATCTACCCTGGTAACCCAGTTAATTTTGATTAAATACTGTCATATTTTATCTAAGAAAGAAAAACACTCACTTTAAAGAACAAATGCGGCAGTTGCTTCCCTATACCCTTAATGACCTTGATAACCGGCATCAATGTCGACATCAAGGTCATTCTCGTGTCACCCGACAGTCGGTCTCCCAGATAGGTCAAGGTCAGAATGAACTGCCTCAGTGCTTTACCCAGGAATGAGCTTTGTACCTTGGCCATCATTTTCTCCTGATAACAAACATCAATAAACGCTGATGAATTAAGTATAATAACCACTTACAGGGCTCGACATTGGCGACCGAATGGTCGCCAATGGCGACTGTGAATTTGGGTTTGGCGACTGTGAAAAAAAGTCGGTCGCCAAATTGGCGACTGTGAAATTTTCCTCCAATTTTTGTTTTTTGTTTTTGATGAATGGTGACCAAAAGGTAATAGGACGGGAGAAACTTCTTGTTTGACCCATGCATGGCATTTCTCTTTCTGTCATTTTGAGATATGATATCTGACTTTATTGTCAATTTTGCATTATAAACAACATGTATCTTGCATTTCATATAACCTAAACCATAGCTACACTTACGAGGTGCATACTAGTGGTGCAGTTATGAAGTTCTTCAAAAATTTGGATTAAACTGTAACTAAGACAAAAAAGTTGTTCATGACATTCAGTATTTTCTTAAGAGAAAACTATAGATGATTCAGCATAGATTTAGTTGGTAGATTTAGTTGGCATGTTAAAAATGGAGGTATGGCCAAGGATCGAAAATGTTCGAAAAAGTTCAAAATACGTTCAAAATGTTTAAAGTTGAGGTCTAAAAGACATGTGAGAAAAACATATATTCCCTTGAAAATTCGGTCAAATATTTATGCAAAATTAATTTTGTTGCTTTGTGTTTGAAGGCGTTCAAAACGTTCAAGCGTTCAAATTTGCAAAAGATCCATTAGTTTATTAAAAGGAGGATTTGCAAGTCTTTGGGATGAGTCCTACTTCTTAAGAAATCAGGTTCAAAATGTTCAAAAGTTCAAAAAGCATTAATTAGCATCAATATTTTTAAAATAAAGGAACATTTCAGCATAAGATATCCGTTCTAATACACCCTATTTCAAAAATATTAACAACAGGGTGCATACAATTTTCCAAGAACAAAATTCCATGACTTTTCCATGACAATTTCCATGACACAAGTATTTATTTCCAGGACCCATAAATGTTATTTTTTTCCCGTTAAAAATTTTGGCAAAATATATCATAACCAAAGTACCAAGGTGGCCAGGTTTCAGTCAGTTTTGAATTCCCGATCTTCCCAGTATTTTCGCTGATGCAAAATTTTACTGCCCAATCTAAACTAGTATTTTATACCAGCTTAGATATATAGATATATTTGATCACCGGTAATCACATATACAATATGCGAGCGCCGAAGGCGCGAGCGAAAATTTTAAGAAAATGATTAAACATTTCAAATAGTCAATATATCGACATTCCCTGATTTGTTTCCTGATGCATACTGGAATTCTCTGATTTTCCCTAAATGAAATCGATTTTCCTTTATTTTACCTGATTTTGAAAACAAATTTTGAAATTCCCTGATTTTCCCAAAAAGTAAAGAGCAATTATGAATCGCACATGAGGCTCCTATGAATTGTCCTAGGTTATTGGATAAAATGCACAAAATGTAAGCGAAACATCAAAGTAAAATAAACAAATAGAATTTTACAGAACATTTTATAATTAATTATTGAAAACTTTAAATAAACTTGTTTGAAATGCATGAAATTTTTCAAAACTGGGTCCATCAATTCGTCCAACAACAGGGATGAAATTAACATAACAGAGGCGATCGTTATTCAAATTTCAAATTACATCGTAAAAACGCGCCGAAGGCACTAGCGCGATTTTTGTTTAAATATTAACATCTAAGATAATACAATTGCGCCATAGGCGTCATTTTTTCACATAATTGTCAAAGAAATATTACCAAATATTTTTCTGAATTACGGAATCTGTAAAAACATACTTTTCCATGACATTTGTATAAAATTCCATGACATTTCCATGACTTTTCAAGAAAAACTAAATTCCATGACATTTCCATGACATTCCATGGCAAAAATATTTTTCCAGGTTTTCCATGACATGTATGAACCCGGTAACAATTATATGTACATGTATAAACTATAGTTTGAACCTTTGAACATTTTGAACGCATTTTGAACGTTTTCGAACATTTCGATTCCTTGGGCATGAATGTAAAAATGGAAATCATGATCTGAGTTTCTGATCTGACTCGTTACATATCTTTTTAATTCATTTTTCGTGTTATTCGAGAGGTTAACTATTTAGATTTGAAAGATTAGGAGAAATATCACAGGGAAAAAGAAATTAGCTTCGACAAATGTTTAGGGACATAATGTCACACCAATAAAGGTAAAAACTCGTTTTGTTTTAATGTTTTTTTAATGTTTTATGACAAAAACAATCTGGCGACTGTGAAATCTGGTTTGGCGACTGTGAAATCACGTCGGTCGCCAAAATGTCGACTGTGAATTTTCGCATTTGTCGAGCCCTGCATTTAACAGGTGCAACTTCAACTCTTTCCTTTATAATATTGTATATAGGCTACTGATATACATACATGTATTATCAGTTTCGTATCGGTCATTGCATGCTTTCTCGAACAAACATGAATCATTTCTAGACCCCATACTAGGCAATAGCTCTTTAATTAACATTATCGTTTATAGGGATATAAATCGGTAAACACTTACCATTTGATCTTCTGATACGTTTGCAAAGTTTTCCAGAGCTTTTATACATCTTGAACTCAACAGGTTTGCATCTAGAGAAAATAAAATACATTCAACTGAAGTGTTATTTTTCAAATTATGTATAAAATTATTTGATGGAGTTGTTTTTCCACAATATAAAACATGTGGATGTCCTTAAAATACATGTTAGGCCTATATGTATTGAAAAAATAAGATGACATTTAAATTTCACTCCAGTGTTAATTCAAGTTCATTTGTGCTTACAACACTTATGCATATGATTACGTACATCGCTCCGTTTCGCATAATCTTACCCCTAAATGAATAACCATAACTCTACTTACAGCTAACGATAACTCGCTGTACGACATTCGACCGCTCCTTATCTTCCGTATCAATCATCTTATACAACCATGACATGAGACTCGTTTGTAGCGAGCACAGCAAATGTATCAAGTGTTCTGATTGGTCCGTGACCGCGTCCTTATCTAGGATGTTACAGAACTCGCGATAGGCCACTGAGATAAGGGTTTCCATGACGGCGAGCACGGGCGACGAATCAAACGTCTGTCAACATATGAATTAAACTAGGATCATATTTCAAAATGAATCAATCGGTCATATATACTCTTAACAAAATATTTTAGAAGATTTTTTTATGCAATGAAATGCAGAATGAAGGTGCGATATATGTATTATATTAGGCAATCACTTATGAACCAATATTTGTTATATTTTTTTCATAAGTAATGTGTATGTTATGTTTATCTACAACTTATTTCCAAGAGGATGTCTTGAGCGATGTTTGAGCGTTGTTATTTGTAACCAGCATTCAATCCATTATACAAATATATGGCTATGTATTTCCCCATTCACCTTATCGGGATGATGTGGCAAATCGAGGAGGCCACTGGGATCCACACAGCTGAAGAACTGGCAGAGGGACTGGAAGGTCAAAGTAACCGATGGCTTCTCGCTACTTCCCTGTAGGTTAAGGTCAGATAAGTGAAAACAATATAATTTCTTTATCACAATATATCTTGTTACAAATATGAGTATCGGTTATATCTTATATTGAAGATGGTAGAGCTTCCCTGTGTGTTAAAGTAAAACATTTCAAACAGCCATTATATTGCAAATTATGTAGCGATTATTTGGTTAACATTGTGTCAGATCGATTAATAATTATATTTCATTTCACAAACTGTTTGTTTTCGTTATTATTTTAATCTTACATTGACGTCTGTCATCATGCTAAACAGCTGTTTTCTGCGGGCCTCTTTATCCGGAAAAAATACTGCAGCTCCTAAACAAAAATAGAAAATTTATATATACTTGTATGTATGTTGTTATTGATTCATCTCGCTATTTGACTTGAATACCTAGGTTTTGAATACTTAGGTTTAATACATTTCAATGAGACGGCACTTGAAAATCGATCATATTATCAACTTTCCATCGTTTATAATTATATTATCGAACAGTGAGTTTAAACAATCAAACATTTATTTTAGAAAATAACATTCATTTTAGTTCTTACGTAGCACTTTGATAAATCAGATTGAGGCAATGAAACTGTAAGCGAAAAACATACCGTCTACAATCACTTGTTTGGCCACCAGATACAATAGATTGTTCCAATCGGTCGGCTTGCTATCTCCCTTCGGCTCTTCTATCCCCATCTCAGCACCATTCCCATCAACCGTCAGCTTATTCGTGTTACTTTTATTCTTTCCATTCTTATTCTTATTATTGGAGTCTTTGTTGGTGGCGCCAGAATCTGGCGTTTGTTCTTGTTTGGCGTCAACAAATTCATCCGTGGTGGCGTCAAATTTTGATTCGCCACTAGCTTCATCAGATTTTTCTGTATTTGATTTGTTGGTGTTTGCCGTTTCAGGGTTATTAGAGTTAACGTTATCCTGTACTGATTCAGGTTCAGTTTTATTGCGTTCTAATCGGTTATCCATTATATCTGTCTTTTGCGGCGCAATACTGATATCAATATCTTTTATATCACAGATTTCAACTTTGCTACTGTCTTCCAACTTCAACTCACTCTCTAGCTTTTCCGAACTACTACCCCCAACCCTTTGTTCCTGTAAACCCTGTTTATCCATTTCTTTACTTTGATACTGTTTCTTGATACTTTCAACTCTATCATTGCCACTGCGTTTATTCGTGACGTCACTAGAATCGACAATACGGCATAATTCCTGGAAGAACTTGGCTGTAGTTTCACGGTTTTCCTGCTTGCTCACGGATATGAATGGAAACATGGCGTGGAGAAGTTGAAGGGTCAGGTTCTTGCAATATGGGTCTTTGTAGCCCTGGAAAAAAATCATGTGATAATTAAAGTGACATCGCTCACGTAAAGGCAAAGTGTTCGATTTAAATGCATTTTCCTTAGTTTCAAATAGTTGTTTTTAAATACATGTAATTCAAATATACAAATGAACATCTTGTAGTATCTAGCATACAACACGAAAACCCGAAATGCATCAACTATCATTGCGATGAGAAGCAGGCGCGGAATTAGAGTGGACATGTGCGCGGCGTGCGTACCATTGCTTGTTTATACAGTTCTACCATGGGTGTCATCTGACCTGAAAATCCATCTTACCTGAAAGAGTTGCCATAACAAATCGATGTTGATGCCTGACATGTCGAGATGCTGAGGCCTGTTCATGGGAACGGACTTCTTCGGTGGAACCTTGGGATTAAAATGATTCTAATCTTATGAAACAAGGTTCGTACATGACGAATAAACAAAAATGTTTGACCGCTTTTATATATGATATGCATTCTATCAACATCAAACACCAAAGATTATTCATTTTCTCGTCTTAATGTCAAAATTTTATCACCATTTTACCTCATTCTTTGTGAGCGAGAGCCATGTAACTCATCAGAATCAGCATAAAAAAAAACATTTCCTACATTTTTCTAGAACGACTCTGTTTAATATATTCAGTTGATGGAAATATTTTAAAATTATCAATGTGATAAAAGTACTGCTTAGCGTATTATTGTATTCCACCATACCTGGTCTCGCGCCAGCGCCACCAAAAACCGCAGCACGCGCACAGAAATCGTGTATTCATCCACCAGCTTTCCTCCACCTTTCAGCGGCACTACTTTTTCCACCGATATATCATCCACAAAGACGCCCTTGCGATAGAAGCCATAGAACTTGAGACCGACTATTCCGAGGCGTTCGGCGGTCGATTGACGGGGTTCGAGGAATTTAACGCAAATGTATTGGCCGACGGGGCACACGTCTAAGGGGATTTCCACTTCGTCCCTGTTTTAACAAATATTTGTTTATAACTGAGGTTGACGTGATGATATTAACAATGTTAAAGGCTGATTTTCTATTTAATCGTTGCTATAGTCGCATACAATGAAATTGTGATTTTTTATTGATATACATGTAATATTTTTTTAGATAAACAAAATATCTTGTATTACACATCTAGCGATTTTATATGATTTTTAATATCACTTTTCGTTCCTTTTAAGTATTTCTTAAGATCAGTTTTATAGAGAGATTATTATGTATACCCGATCTGTGAATAACTAACCATTCATCCTCGACCGTGAAATACGCCACTGGGTTATCCGGTTTTCCGCCTATTCCCTCCGATCTTACTTTCTGACAGAACGAATACTCGACCGGTCCCCACGAATCGTAGCCTTTGAACATTGTCACGTGGTCATGAAGTTCGAAGTCGCCCGGATGTTTGTAGACGAAGACCATGCCGCGCTTGGGACCACGTGGGCCTTTGTCGACTTTGAGTCGGATTTTGGTCACCTGTAAAATAAACATTGTGGGCCAACGTACATTATTCATTTATATGAATAATACATGTTTACTGAAATATTGGTATATAAGTACCTTTATTTAACCGGGATTAAGTTAACCATCATATAATATCGAAGGAATCATAAATATAGCTTTAATACATGTTATACAAAGTCTACCAAAGGGTTTCTTTTGTAGGGACCAATGTTATTCCTCGAACCTCTGTACATTTAACTGTTAACTGCTTTAGTTCAAATAATAAATTAAAACCATTTAGCCTAAATACCTTAACCACTTTTATTGTCTTACTAATGCAAATAGCCCAATCGCAAAACCCACACTTACTTGAAAGAACTCGCTTGCAGTGAAGAACATGCTGACTTTGGTTTGGCCGTCGGCGCTCAAGTACGGTTGAGCAGTTGTCCAGTTACTGGTTAGGACATTAGTGGGACCCGACGTTTCCTCTTTTTGGCCAGCATCACAGCCGGCCAATGTCATCTGGATGGAAAAGTGAGTTGAATAAATGAACAACGGAGCTAAGCCTTAAAGGTCAATTTAATATATATATCTCAATGGCGGCGGCCGCTCAGACCTTTTTTGGAACGAATGCTTGTTTTATAAGAAAGTAACCTAGCAACAGTCGAATAAACAATGGCTTTATTGTTGGACTCCATGTAGTATCATCCAACAAAGTGTGTGTGTTTTTTTATGTTGATGATATATTTAGCATGATGGTAGTTCGGTAATATTAAAAATTGAATAAGGTAAACAATGATTGAAGACTATGGTTATAGTGCAATATATGGATATCTATCAAAACTGTGCATTGAATTTATAATCACAGTCTTCTTTGACTTAGAAATATGGTGAAGGCCCACAGCTTTCAAACTTTATATAGATCGATTTTTTTTTCAACAATATGTACAAACAAAAATAACAGAGTTGTTTTCAACTTAATCAGAACATATAATGATAATGCGATAACATACCTGTATAGCCTGTCCCTGTCTTTTCCAGAAATTATCCTTTACGGAGCGCATGCTTTTGAGCAACGGTACACATTCCAAGCGAATATCAGGATTCTGTTGTAGCAATAAGAGGCTTTTGATTGCACCGGTCACTGACCCCCGGGCTATGCTGAAGGATAGTAGTACCTTGAGGCCTTGGTCGGATATATCTTCAACGCCGCTTCTGTTAAAGGATTAAAGGCATGTGACATTGTGATATATACATCTATATCTATTTTAGTGATTAAATCGCAAGTGTGGTTTAAATAACATTTTCACAAACACAAACAGTATATTAAACTAAATAAAATATTACCTGACATCTTTGATAGCGCCATCTTTGCTCACACTTCCAATCGGTTTTTTATATTTTTTTTTTTTTTTCGATTTTTCTTTCTTGTGTTAAAATCTGTTTTCATATAAAATTGCAATGCAAACTCCATTTAGGTTTTAATCTCAACACTTACACAGCAATATCATACATGAACTGGTCCATCTGATTGAGCACATGCTGACTCAGAAACGCCGGTTTATCACTACTCGCCGGACATAACGCTAAAGGCCCCATACTCTGCAAGGCATTAGTGCTGTGCTGCAATATAGTGTCTCTCAATCCAGGGGCCACCGGAAGACAGGCGTTGGCCGTGGAGGCGAGCACCTGAAGATACCACGAGGCAGAGGCGTCCATGACACTAACGCCTTGCTCTTTGATAACCCTGCAAGATACATGCTACAATGCATTAGTGCTGTGCTGCAATATAGTGTCTCTCAATCCAGGGGCCACCGGAAGACAGGCGTTGGCCGTGGAGGCGAGCACCTGAAGATACCACG
>LQRL01001202.1:2670-24670 GCA_001703475.1 Hydroides elegans
CAATAAATTGCATTGCATAATCCGTTTAGGAGATATAAGGCCACCAACTGGTCGTTAGGTTTGTAAGACACCTTTAAATTGATTTTTTTACGTTAACGTTGTTATGGCAATTCTATTTAGGTTAATCAGCGCAATTAATGTAAATGTAAATAGAGCCTGCCACATGGGTAAGAAAACTCAAGATTGTGTTGTGCTCGCGGATAATCATCACTTGTATAGGTTCACCTCATGAGGTGAATGGTACCTACAAAAACAAGGAAATGAGTAAAAAGGGATAAAGATATAAGCCATCTTTTTGTGATGTGGGTATTCATAGTTCAATTATCACATTTGTCCATGAACAGGGATCCGAATCAAACGAACAAACCGTGATAACAAGAGGTGACTCGTCCCTTGATTTTTTAATTGAGAACAACATGTCCTTATTTAGGAATAACCAAGTGCGTGAACCTCGTGTATATCTCAACCCTTTAAGCCATCATACTCGACACGAGATGTCCGTACCACGTCTTTTGCGGGCGTAACGTCAAAATGACCTCAGTATGGCCCATTTGAAAGTGTTCAGGACGCCCCGACACACATGTAGGATGGACGTTCTTCTTTGACAGCTGGGATTCGCTGGGAAATATCTTTTCGTACATCCCATGAGCTTCAATTCCATTTACTGCCATAAATAGTATTTATTTGGAATGTTAGAATACTTGGATGGATCCTTCAGTTTATTATTTCCAAAATTGCAGTTGCTTTTTGTATCTAAGCTATTGAGGTTGGCTATAGGCAAACATTGCATAAAATACGATGACAATAGTTCAACACATTGCAGGAAGAACTTTGCTATAAATATATCTTTGATGATGATATTATGTACAAAAGAATTTTGTCTGTTAATGGATGCTTAAGCCTTTTCAATCCAGCCCATATCACCCCTGGGAGCGCAAATTCTCTAACCAGCAAAGGCATATATACCATTCCAAAATATATCTTACTTCGTTTGAAGACTTTTAGTGAAAGGAAAATGATATTACATAACATTTTTCATTTAAATATATTTTCGTGTGGCCTTTTGTTTCAAATAAAGCCAACGAGCCATTCGAAGGTTTCGCATGAGTGCATTTCAGTTAATGAATCTCGCTTGTCATGCAATAGTTTATTCACATCAAAATCAAAGCAGATCATCTTTCCCAACTTCAGTCGTTGAGATCTTATCGTTCGGTTGCAGAACATGTTATTACGCGACGCGACGTCAAAACTAGTGCCATTTAAGAAACGTGTTAACGTCCGAACAACGTTAACGCGTCCGACTTCGTCAGATGATGACCACGGATTCTCTTATGACATCATGTATATGAAATTTGAACATTTTAACCTTGATAGACAGATCTGACAATAAAAAACGTACAATTGCCTCAAAACATATTTAAGTGAGCTATTGATAATGTTTTGACGTCACGTTTGTATTTGACATTCAAGTATTTCTTAATTTCAAATACAAATGAACCATGAAGGGGCTTCATGAGGACACCTGGACATATCTTTGTCACGAAAACAGATTCTGTCCCAATTTTAGCTGAGCAACATTAGCTCAGCAAACTGAATGCTGAACACCCTTTTTTGACTCCGAAATCTTCAAACGCGCATGCTTAATGTATAAAACGGGGTTTTGCTCATTTGTGCTTTAACACCGCGGATGCCGTATCTATGGTTGTCCTTCTTTACATTATAGCACCAAAGTCAGTGAGGATGAAAACAAGTAATTAGATGAGGCGAGAAGCCTTTTGAATCAGACTCATGTGATCTCTAAGTTAGCAGACCCTTTCACAAGACACACAGGTCAGAATAAGCAAAATGAAGAATTATTTTATCAAGGCGTTAGTTTCGAAACCTTATCATATAATCTATTTATGCGGACTGAAGCAAATTTACTCAGCAATGAACAACAATATTAACAATCCAAATTACGACACAATTATATAATTACAAAAGTGCGTCTGAGTGTGTAAATCACGAAGGTTTATATCCGTTTGTCGTGTGGAATTAAAACCGATAATAAGGTACATGTAGTTAAATGAAATGGAAAAAGTTACATAATGACGACCAAACAGTTTTCCTGAACTTTGTCTCCTTTTCTTCTTCCAAAGATTAAACCGCGGAGCATGAGTAAAATCATGTACTGACGTGAGAAACCATAAACAGTATTTTTTTTATTAGTTTTGTGAAGTGACTCGTAACTTTCAATATGAATTAGTCTGATTGGTACTGCAAACATAGACAAAATCAGATTAATTATCTCAATTATATAAAGCTTAACTTGAAAGGGCGCGGATCTCTGACAAAAATAGATATCCTCTCTTTTGTTCCATCATACAATTTATATGGTGTTTAATATTTTACAAATATTTTTTGCCATCGAGTAACTCTTATAAGGAGGGTAATAGCTTAACAGCCGAGAAATATAGTGGTAAATGTTCCGAATAAATTTCTTTAGAAATGAAATTTATTCACCTTTGTGATTTATCAAAAGTATGATTTTACCCTTTACATGTTTTCATTTCTTTTCATTTTCAGCGTGGTGATGTTCAACGATTTCTGCAACCCTCGCTACACGATCCCCAAACTGCTCGAACTCATTCCTTACGGCATCGATGTTATTTTCGGAATGCGCTGCTCCTTCAGTAAGGATACGGAGTTATGTTTTTTTTTAAAACAAATGTGTTGAAATAAAAATATGAATGAGTAAAAGAATCTCACTTGATAAATAGATTTCCAAAAGCATTGTTCAAACACAATATATCCACCTACATGCTATCCGCGTCAATGAATTTGTATTTTAACTAGGCACCCTTTTCCTCTTTTTTTCTTTCCCTTTTGCTATATATAGATCCTTATTGTCTCAACATCTATTTTATCTTGTTTTCCCTTATCATTCCATTATACTTCTTCTATTCTGCCTTCTCCGCAACAAAACCCAATTCTTTACCATCTTAAGATATTTTTTATCTTTTTTTTCAGTCATCGTGCCAGCCGGCTACATCCTCAGCTACTACGACATTCCCCAATTGTCCACTGGGTCCAACGACGCCGAATTAGAAGACAAAGTGACGTATAACACGTTGATCCGATTGGCGCACAGCTTCAAATACGTCGACCACTCCATGCTCCAGGTAATGAAAGATAGATCGTCTATGTGACTGCAGTTACGAATGTGACTTGGTCCAACAATATCATGGTTAATTTTGGAATTATACGTCATATAACATATTTCGAATTAGTCAGTCAATAACAAAAGACAACAATTGTAAAGTCTATGAGATGACTTAAACGGTATATTCATCAGCTATTGCATAGACATTTTAAAGCAAGACCACGTGCTGTATTGAGCTAGACATCTTTTCTGTCAGTCAGTCTTGCCTGATATATTTATGCGGTAATTTGTAATTTCTCCCTTTGCAGATGTACAGGCACTACGGCTGGACGCGAACGGCTTTTGTCGAACCCCTTGAGTACAATCCCTGTTCCTACGCGACCGCCTCGGTCCAGGAGACGTTTTCTGAAAACGACATTTTCATCGCTGAGACGGCGACGGTCGATGAAGTGCACATCACTGATAAACAGCTCAGCATCATTGTGTCAAATCTCAAGGAACGGGCGAGGAGTAAGTGGATGATCGCTTTTATCTTGCTTCTTTTAAATAAGCATTTTAGATACGCCACCGATTTAGCATACATAACCAATGTTAGCAACAAATTACATTGGGTATTTTCATATTGTATTGTTCCCCGGTTTAGTTCCTTTGGTCATGAAAAATAAAAAAAAGTTATGGTCGATTTCGATATGTTCAAATTGGCAAACGGAATAGTTGATGAGTAAAACCACCCTAGCTTTCCATGCATAATACACGTTTAACACATACCTTTATTTTCGCAGTTTTCGTCGTGTGCCTCCGCCGCTCCGTCATGCGTCGATTCCTGGCCGAGGCCGACCGCCAAGGCATGATCTCTCCCGACTACGCCTACTTCACTTTCGCCACGATCATGACTTCGAGTTACCGACTCCCGTGGGGCGAGCGAACGGAGGGGTTGAGCGATAGGGAGTGGGAGGCGAGGAAGGGCCACTTCAAACACATGAAATATGTGAGTGTATCACATTTGATGGGATATGAAGTGCTTAAAAACACGAAACACATTATAGTAATTACTTGACAGAGTTTTTATCAAATTCGGTTCGAATACTTTTAGTGCAACTTCATATAAGCTATATTTGTTTGTTGTTTCAAAATTGGTCAAATATTATGTACCAAGGAAATAAGAAAAAAACATAATCTAAAAGATTTTAGAAACTTTCGATAATTCGCTGCATTTCAAATACGCTTCCTATGATTCTATATCAGCCAGATATCTTTAATCGTTTCTAACGTCACCCAAAATGACCATAGTGTTCCTAAATTTCGATAGGAACCCTAAATCAATGTATAAACTGTATAAGTGTGATTAAAACTACGGTAGCCCCTATCTTTACTTGTTCGATTGACAGGTAGCGAATCCGGATATGACTAGAGGACAGAACCAAATCGACTACATGGAGGGCCTTTTGTCCAGCATGGAGCACCCACCTTTTAACAAAAATATATCTCAGGTTACGAGTGTGAGTACATCAGTTTAACTTGATATTGTATATTATAGTGTTGGTTAAATATCCTGATTTATAGTGAAAAGATGGTACGTATATTGAATCGAACCAATAATATTCAACAAACTTATATATAAATTGTTACTCCATTATCGTTCCAAATCTTTAATAATGGTTTATTCGAAATAAATATATATTGCACAGCCGGTCCCTGACAAATCGACCCTGACTCTGAACGACTGCGTCTACAACTGGTTGATTTGCGTCGAGGAGTCGCTCAAGGATGGAACGAACCCGCGATCGGGAAGAAACATCTTCGCAAAGACGGTCAACAAAACATTCCAGGGTTCGTTTTGTTACGTTATTGCATAATAATTGTTACATAAATGGAATCGTCTGCAATGAACGGTGTAATAAGAACGATGTACTGAACATCTTTTCTAAAATATAAAGTTCTTCCACTCACGGACATAAGTTTTTTCTCTTTGAATGATAAATGTTAGCGTAGACAAAGATTTAATGTGTCATCGATTACAAGTATAGATATTTCCTAAGCCATTTATCAATTTGTTCACCTTTTAACAGGAGTGACAGGAAAGGTAACGATGGACACGAACGCCGACCGGATCAACGACTACTGGGTGTGGCAACTTCCGGAGGGAAACGAAGGATTCGAACCCGTGAGCATCATCAACGCAGGACTCGAGGCCGGACAGGTATTTGAGTAAAATATTTACCTGACTGAAACATGTTCATATATATTATCTGGGGCATTATCATAGCAAAATAAATAATATGCGCGAATCCCAGTGTAAACTTGAAACCCATTTATAATATCTATAAATGACTTCTATGGGCAAATCCAGGCAGATTACATAACCTAGTTCGCAACCTGTGACAATAAACAATAAATACTACCAAACTGGGCCCATTAAGTTCTACCCTTGCAAATTATCTTCTGATTAATTTTTTTTTGTTTAAGCCGGTAATCGTGCCTTACGAAGATGCAGTGATGGAATGGGGAACGACGGATGGACAGCCGCCATTGGACACACCGCTCTGTGGGTTCTTCAACGAGAACTGCGAGGAACAAGCGAAAAGTTAGTTTAATCCATAATTTGAAAATATACATATTCGCATTATAACTATTAAAGTGAATAAATATTAAATATATCTGAATATATTTCAAGGTTTTGCTCTTTTGTGAATGAATTTGCTATTCTTGCAAAATACGATTTCATAATATATGCGATTTGCTTTTAAACATTTAAGGTTACACCCTGCACTTTGTGATCGGGATCCTATCGGTTCTTGCAGTCATTCTGTTTACTGTTGTGCCATACATATACATAAGGTAAGTATGATTCAAGTATGGGTATGAAATAAATTTGAAAAATGATAATATGATTCTGGACCAGATATTTATTTATCTCGAACATGTTTACTAATGTTGAATACTATTGAATGCATAAATAACAATAAAAATAAATAAATCTTATTTTATGACTGTCGCTTTCAGGAAAAAGAGATATGAAAATGAAATTCTAAAAATTGTTTGGAAGATCAATATCAAGGACCTTGAATTCCAACGAAAAAGAGATTTCGGGAGTATGGTAACAGTATTTTAACATTTCGTTTGACGATATAACAAACAATCACGTTAATGCTTTGATATATTACATCTATAGATTTTCCTATTGTTGTTTTTATAGCTATGGATAGTTTTTGTACAAGGATTTGTTTTAAAATGTAACTGCATGTTTTATGATAAGAACACCATAAACCTATTGTGCATGAACACTTTTTGTAAATTATTGATTTGTTCCCTCAATGAACTTATCTATAATGATTTTATATTGAATGGTACTCTTTTAAAAATGATACATTCAAGATCGGGAAAAGCGTGAAATCCTTGGCAAGTATCCTGACGAGGAATCATATAGGAGAAAACCTGGAAGCAGAGGAGAATGTATCGAGCAATATCGCTGTGTACAAAGGCACGACGGTCACGGTTCAAAAGGCGAAGAAACCGAAGGAGTTTCAACTGACGAAGGACCATCTCGTGGAACTCAAACAGGTTCTTTGTTTTAAATTTATAGAGAAAATGAATCTCGATTATGACAATTTGTTCAAACTAATAACACCAAACGTACTCAAATTTTGAATTTTAAAGTAAAATAAGTTCGCGACTCCATCGTTCGAATACAAATCTAAGTAAGTTCTGTTTGATAAAATAATGAATCACTCAGGTGCCTTATCTTTGTTTGTGCTATTTATTTAAACGAAATTTCGTTCATTTATTTATGCCTACTTCATTTCCATGTTCTTTACATTTATCATGTTATTAATTTTTTATTGATCAAGGTGAAAGATATGAACCACGAAAACGTGAATACCTTCATCGGCGCAGCCATTGTTTTACCGGATGTGTATATTGTTATGTCACTGTGCGCTAAAGGCAGCTTGCAAGTAGGTAGACTTAGATAATAGATCCAACCATATGTGCTCATATATGAACATGTTAATGTCCTTAGGAACCCGTGCTTTGTTATATCGAATAAGAATATTAAAAACAACGAAAGGCAATAAACACTTTATTTATGAATTTTATTTATGTATTGTAATTTTTTATTATTTAGATATTGTTTTGATATTGCTAGCATGATATATTTTTATATTAATTACAAACATTGAACATTTATTGTCACAGGATATCATTGGGAACGACGACATCAAGCTGGACAGTATGTTTAAACAATCACTCATCTCTGATTTGGCAAATGTAAGTTAGCCGTTGTTTTATAATCAATTAGAATTAATCCTCGATTTATTTAGAAAATCGAATATATGTGTTTTTTTTTCAGTAAATTGATCTTGGCGTGTGATCGTAAGCAACAAACATAGTTATTTGTACAAAATCATTTCAATTTATCTCTTAAAGAAATATTTGCATTCAGTATATTTGGTTGACAGGGCATGCGTTACATTCAGAGCAGCCCGATCCACTCGCACGGTCATCTCACGAGCGACTGTTGTCTAATTGATAGTCGATGGGTCCTCAAAGTGTCAGACATCGGACTCCATTGGCTTAAGAATACCGATTTGGAACTGGATGGGCTTGCGCAACAGACCAAAGGTATGAGTAGATATACTTGTGCAACCGGATATTTCGTATAAAAAGAATTTATTCAAATATGATAGGGTTCGTGCAAGTTTGGTGTCACTCCCTGTTTCAATGTGTGTTTTATATTTCAAAGAGTTACTTTGGTGTGCACCCGAATTGCTGCGGGTATGCCCAAGACCTGAGATGGGCACAACGAAGGGCGACGTTTACAGCTTTGGCATCATCATGCATGAGATTCTATTCAGATCATTTCCCTATTGCAACAGCGCAATGTCCTCGGAAGGTAAGACGCCATGTCGAAAATTTCGAAATTTGGGATTATTGAAAAGATAAAATAATTCAGAATATGTTTTAAAATGGCATATATGAGTATTGAAAATATATCACTTCAATGCAACTATGATTTACTCGAAATAAATTCGATCGAAACCAGTTTTAATCGATTCTAATCTGCAATATCATATCTCTAAATAAAAAGCTATTGTAAAAACAACATACATTATACATGTAATATTTCTTACCAGAAATCGTCAAACGCGTCCAAGAGCCGTCATCGGAGCCGTTCCGC
The DNA here is from genome assembly GCA_001703475.1 of Hydroides elegans. NCBI lineage: Eukaryota > Metazoa > Annelida > Polychaeta > Sabellida > Serpulidae > Hydroides > Hydroides elegans. The sequence continues at coordinate 10,989 of LQRL01001202.1, forward strand.
CCACCAATCGATGAATCGATTAAAGACGTTGACTCTGAACTGATCGAACTGATGAAACGAAGTTGGAGCGAGTGCCCGAGTGACAGGCCGAATTTCGATGAAATCAAACGCGCTATCGTGCAAATGAATAAAGGACGGTAATGTTTAACGTTATTGTTTTTAATCAAACAAGGAATGCATTTGAATCATAGTTTTGGAGCTTCGAGCACCCTTCATGATTTTGCTCTTAAATATGTTTTCTAAAATATATATTATCGCCCCTTCGTTCGGCTCTGGTTGATATAACAAACGGTTTAGATCGGGTTCTTTTTTGTCTGGATGTGCGTCTGCATGTCAAATACCTACAGTCTTATGATAACCAATCAATATCTGATTAATGGATATAAACTCTTGTTAAAGGAAAGTGAATATCATGGACAACATGGTGAAGAAACTGGAACGATATGCGAATAATCTGGAAGAGTTGGTGGACAAAAGGACAGAGGAACTGTTTCAAGAAAAGAAGAAAACGGATCAATTGCTCTATCGAATGCTCCCGAGGTAGAATAAGACGAAACCCCTAAAATCAGAGTGATACATAATTCAAATTTGTATAAACAAAAACGTGTTTCCCTGACGAAAAGCTAAAATAAGCTTAAATACCACAGTTATCTAATAATATCTTAATGAAAACCTGTTTCTAATTTGAAATCTGAATTCGAATCGTATTATAAAAAGGCTAAAGCATTTAATCACACTGCTTCGTTTATATGACCTAGCGAAGTGGCTGAACAACTGAAAGTGGGCAACACCGTGCCTCCGGAACTCTACGATGAAGCCACGGTCTACTTTTCGGACATTGTCGGATTCACTTCTCTGTCCTCGTCGAGCACTCCGCTCGAAGTCGTGAATCTTCTGAATGATCTGTACACTTGCTTTGACGCGATTATTGCCCTTCATGACGTATATAAGGTAGGTTATACATGTAGAATAACTTAAATTAGAGAGTGATCATATGGAAGAATTAATGTAAAATTAATGAGCAATAACTTGTGTAATCTTTCCAATGGTTATTCCTTAAGCAAGCTAACGAATAAATCAGTATAAAACTGTAAGGAGATATACGAAATTGGCCCCTTAGGTAGAGACCATCGGCGACGCGTACATGTGCGTGAGCGGCATCCCGAAGAAGAACGGACACCTGCACGCGGCGCATATTGCCAACATGGCGCTCGGACTGAGGGAGGCCGCCAAGTCGTTTCAAATCAGACACATGCCAGAGACGTCGCTCAATATTCGCATCGGGATACACACTGGACCTTGTGCAGCGGGTTAGTATGGGTTTGACAGTAAAGTGTTTTTCAATTTTTTTGATTACATGTATAAACTCTTTTGATTTGACTGTTTTCACCTATGTTTCGGAGGAGAAATGTAGGTTTACATATTGAATCTATATTGTATGTTATATTGAATAACAGGAGTTACATAATTAATTCATGCCATACATTCATCAAATATATTGATATACATCCATTATGCAAAAAATATAACAGTTCGCATTCGCATTTTTCAGGAGTTGTTGGCTTGACGATGCCTCGTTATTGTCTGTTTGGGGACACAGTGAACTACGCTTCGAGGATGGAGTCAAACGGCGAAGGTTACATTGATCTGTTTTTTTTTTGCTTTGCAGAATATATACCAAAATACTTATTTAACGTTTAATTGCGATACCTTGTTCAAGCTTAAATATAAACCACTAGCTTACAATGTATATGTTTATTTTGATCGATCATAGCAATGCGACTTCACCTGAGCGAACCAGCTTATAAGGCCTTGGTTGGAATCGGCGGATACGACATGATGGAGAGAGGGGAAATCCAAGTCAAGGTAGGTTACATATTGCAGTATATATTTTATCAGTTGATATAAGGCAAAATTTTATATGAAAGTGGCATTTAGTATTTATCGTTATTTATATTTAAAAAAAAATAAAGTGATAAATAGATTTCGAAACACAATTATGTATGACCTTATTTATTCATTGTAGTGTAATTATTGTCTTTTTATCATTCACTCAAGTCTCAAATGTTCATGTTTCAGGGGAAGGGCCTTGTGAAAACTTACTGGCTCGAAGGAAAACATGATCAATGATTCGAACATTGACTTCTACGGTTTTAGTTCACAGAATGTTTATATAACTGGCGGTCTATTTTTTGAAACTGTATTTCAACATTGTACCTGTGTGACAGTGTAATAGATGTTAACATTTGAACCTGATCTTGAATCGATTGCAACAGTTTAAACTCTAGACAATTTCTAGGCCTAAGAAATTGAATCAATTTGTAGACCTACATAGGACGCAATGATGCTATGATGTCATATTTTGTCATTTTTTTATTGTTTAATTAATATTGAATAGTTTGATTATTTTCCGCAATATTTTTTTACAAGATTCGATAACTCATGATGAACCTACAATTCCTCATAGATGATATCAATTTTAGATGCAACTGTTATTTATTTATTTTCGGCTAAAACATAAGGATAAAAATTAATTATAAACTTTTTATGATCAATAAAATGTTATAGTGATCATATGTGTTTTTCATGATTTGCGTTAAACAACTTCCCTACCAGTCATCATAAAACACCCATCTTGCTAACATCGGTGTGTAATTCAGCCTACTAGGTATGCTCATTGCACGGGTGAATGTATAATGGGATAATGGCATGTATAAAATGAATGCAAATTATTAGTAGCTGTTTCCTGTTTAAAAAATGTTGATCCTCGACTGTAGCGTCTCGTCATACTCATCTTGAACTGTACTTAACCACGTTGAGCAGCGACGGAGGAGCGAGACGCATAAAACAGCGTGACTAGGAATAGGTTTTAAGTCTTAATTTCCGTAAGCTATTTAACGAATAAAGGGTTATGTGATTTTGTATTTAACTCAATATGTTACTATAATTTACAATCTTAGTTTCGTTTTTTCTTTTCAATTTTTAATAGTTGGATTTCAATTTTTAAAATATGTGCATCTTATAGAAATACGAATTCTTGATCGGGGGAAAATCTGAAATCTTGAGGTATTGTTCTTTATTGGTCCATGCTAGGCAAAATTTCAAGAATGTTAGAGAATATCGAAGTTTTGTTGAAAACTGCACATGTATACGATATATTTTTATTTGCCTTCAATTTCTAGGGAAAACTGTCTGGATATAACTAATCCGTCTTCAAATGTACTCCTTATGGGAAACTAAAATAAGGATAAAAGCTACCTAACCGCTCTTTGCTTTTCCAATAAGGAATACATCGGAAGACAGGCCATGTGGCCAGGCCCTACCTCCTCTTGCTTTACGGTTAATTTAGGCTAAAGCCTTATTTCGTAGATGTTACACCAATTTGAATATAGATACTTGAATAAGAGAAAATAAATGTATATTGCACTTATTGATTATGAACGTATTTTGATAATTTTGAATGTATTTGTATACAAATTGTTAACAATTTTCTTTTAAAATATACCTTTATAAAAAAAATTGCCGATCATGGATTATAGTTTGGACACTATATGTGCTTTTGTGTGTATGCGTTTGCGTTTATACAATATCTACATATAGACTCTACGTCTTCGACATGAGAATATGAAAGCAAACGTAACTATACATATAGACTCTACATGTATGTTTAAAATTAAAAGGATTTTCAAGACTGTGAGAGGAACGCAATGAAATTAATGAACGACCGTTCAAGATTCTATTCTAACAAACTATGTCTCAATAAACTTGGTGAGACTATGCAACTTCATCAACGTGCCGAGATAAAATGCAAAAGGGTTGAATATGAACCGATTTACGACTCTTTTTGATAGGGTTTTATTTACCAACATGTCACCAACATCGACAAGATTTTAGCTACTGAAAGCAATGAAGTTTCACATATGGTATTTACTCAATAAATCAATACAGCGTGCCATGTGCTAAATATTTTTCATGCGCATACGATCGCAATAATATTTAGGACTATATTAATTCACAAGTATAGCCAATGAACTACCATTTTCCATTAGTTGGTGTATTGCAATTTATATACTTAAACGAAATAAACGGCACAATATTCAAAAATACATTTGTGATCAATTAACCTTATCAAAATGATTATGTGAATACCAGATCTTAGTTGTATATACTATCTAAATCTTGGATATGGTTCATAATATTTTCGATTTATAATCAAATTTATAATGTCTCATGAATTAAAGTATGCGTGCCTTGCCAATGACAAAGAAAAGGTGCTGCAGTTGTTGCGATCACCAGCGGTAGTCGATTGCATCAATGACCAAATAAAGGATAAATTGCCCCCTGTTACCGCTTTGTATTGTGCGAGTAAATCCGCCAGCGCCGATGTCGTGGAAGCCTTGATGCGCAAAGGCGCCGATGTTAATGTGTGGTCAATAGATTGTACAAGTGCAGAGCTTCCTATCCATGCTGCCTGTAGGGGTGACATTGACGCTGTGAAGAAATGCGAGTTGTTTCTGGGTGAGACGAATAGCAACATCAATGAACCCAAAAAAACAGTTGGGTTTCATAGACTGCCCATCAGTTTAGCAGCATTGAAGGGCAACCTCGAATTAGTCGACTTGCTCTTGCGTCGTGGAGCAGACTACGACATCCGTGGACGTGATCGCGGCGGAGGTCCATTGCTGGCGGCGGCCGAGAAAGGTCATGTCAACATCATTGAACTGCTTCTCCAGCACGACCCACGCATCATCAACACAAAATCAAAATATACATATTTCCCCAGAAATACATTTGGCACTGCCTTGCATGCTGCTGCATGGCAGGGTCAAGTGGCCGCCGTTAAAGCGTTGTTGGCACATCCCAACTGCAATGTCACGTTGACTGATAGTATGGGACAAACGGCACTCGAAATAGCAACGGAAAAGGGCAGGAAGGATATCATCAGTATATTGAAGGAAGTAGACAAAAAGAGAAAAACTAAGCAATCAAATCCAAACACATCATCTGCATCATCAACAGCAAAAGCGGCAGCGGGAGAAAGAAAAAGTAAAACAAATCCATCGAACCATGAAGATTCATGCTCGAAGGCGCGACAACTCGAACGCGAAATAACTACGATGCGACGCGAACTTGGGAACATTTCTCTAAAATCGGATAAACGAAATGATGCAATATCGCAGAAACTGCAGGAAATGGATAAACAGTTCGGTGTACTCGAAAATAAATTACACTCGACGGAACTAAAAGTAAAAGATCTTCATGCAATCAAAGCGGAACAAAAGAGGATCAGCGATGAAATAAGAAAACTGAAAGATGTTTCTGCGCTAGTGACGCGACCGAAAGGTAGGAAACATGGTGATTCGTAAATCATTTATTGCACATTTTAATTCCGGATTATTAAGTAAACATAATGCCATTGTGATTTCTCTCATCGGATTCAAACTTCGTGAAGTTTTTAATTGTACACAAATAGGCAAAATGGGAAAGCTTATGGTTATGTTAATGACATGGTTATGTAAATAAACATCCATTTTGAACAGGTGCCTCGAATGAACTGAGCGATTTAACCCTCGACAAAATCGCCGTCAAAGTTGGGATCGGTGATCAAATGTCGCTCGGGCTGCATCTCGGCTTCGAATATGAAGAGGTTGAAAGGACGATTGCAAAATATACGGCACAGAAAGATGCCATTCTGAACTTGCTTGTTGTAAGTTTTGAACGTTTTGATTTTAATTATTTAAAAACCATATTCACGACTATTTTTTGTGGTTACTGTATGGTTATTCTTGGGTTATTTCATTTTATATAAAGGGTACTTTTAAATCCACAAATGGCATCCATGGCATAGCATATTAGCATATCTTGTCTCGAATAAGGAAAGACGCGATTTATGTCATTTTTTTAATAAAGGAAGCTTTATTTTCCACCATAAGACAAATTAGTGAATTTTTTTGTTTGTTTTGGAGGTAACAAGTTTTGGCTGCAATACCGAATGAAACTATCTGATCACTTTATAAGTATCACCAATAGTCGATGATTTGTTGAATGTTGCAGAGATGGCGAAACCAAGAAATCAGCGGGGACAGGAAGCAACAAATTCAAAAACTTGCGACGATATTCCGTAAATTAAACAAAATGAATCTTGTGCGCTTTTTGGAAGATTTGGACGAATAAACATGTTCGAGGAATACATGCGGCATTGAGCTGCAATCATAAACATTAGATGATATTCATACGATATAACCGATTCACTCGATAGCATATCTTTTTATATTATTAAATTTGGTATATTTTCTGTGTCATTATACATGTATATTATGCAACTACAATTTTCAGTGCACATGCTGTTTATAACTCACAGTAATAAATGTACATAAGTAGAATTAGGCGTAGATATTTGACGAACAAATAGGAGTCTACTTACATTTGTGAAGGTGAATAAATATTTGGAATCATTATCACTTCATTTCAAGTTATCGCTGTTACCCATATATGCTTGCACTGAGGACATAGGGTAAAATATGACGACCTAGAAAAAGAATGACAGTGCGTTCTGAGCCAAATATGTTATGCACAAAAGCATGCTTTGGATTAAAAAGGATCCATTTTATTCGAATTTTACAAATTGACAAATATTGTAAATACAAAAAGTATCTACAAGTTGACAATTATCTACAAACAAACAATTATGATTGTAGGCTATATATATATGTAAAATTCCCCTTTCCTCTTATTTGACATGATATACATGTATACTCTAAAGAAGACATGATAAGATTTTAAAGTGTCATCTTTTTCATTTGTTTATATTTTTATATGTTTGATGGAAACTGAAATATGTTTTTGGGAGCATTAGTATCTTAACCGTGATAAGTAGTTGATGACAGAATAAACGAAATTGATACGAATAACCGAATTTGATACGAGCAAATAAACGAGACCATTCAATGAAAAAAATATGATCCGGAAAAAAAGATTTTTTTACGTGAAAGATTGTGCTTACGACAGTCAAATTAGACTAAAGGTCTATACTAGAGGTCATAATTTCAAAAGAAAATATGCACCGCTCAAGGAAAGTCACTTTTTTAGACACTATATTACATTATTTCATGATTCTTTAGAAATCTCAATGCTTGGATATAGCAAACCGAGTCGTCTAGACGCTTGATTGCATACAACAATTGTCATATTGGGAACAAGTGGCAAATATACAGTGCAAATATGCAGTGCAAAATCCAATTTGAGAAACATGAAATCAATAAAAAGATTGAAGTGTCACATTTTATTAATAGTAAATGAGTCGATATTCAATCCCATCTAATGGCAAGTTTTCAATGACGACAAATCACTCAAAGCTTGTGATTCGTGAAACGATAAAGAGTGAATGATCGAGTTAGAATATAGGGCAAGGTAGAGTTGACACATAATTACGATTAATGTTCAATCCATGTAAAAGCATTAAAGGGGAAGAGCATTTCAATGTTTAATGAACAATTGTATAAGCCGGTTATCGAATAGGCCGTCGTGTTGTCTGGAAATGCAAGAACGTCTCGACTTCGTCTCGACGCTCGTGTATTTCCATGACCACACTCTGCCTATTCGATAACCTATACGAATATAAAATCGGATATACCCTGTATCAGTCTCTCAATGGTTTATGTTCCATATTCGGGCATCATAGCGACATAAGCTCACTAAATGGATTTAAAAGGTGCCAAAACATGATAAAGCCAAAACATTAAAAATACTTTTGCTGCGCCTGATTGATTTATTATTATCAAATACCTAACTCAGAACTAATCTATTTGCATGTCTCAGATACGATTTGATCAAATGAGTCAACGTTTATTTGCCCGAAGGTGCTGTCCCTCTGCATTTTGGATGAATGGCATATTTGTTTATGTTCACTCCATATACGCTTTGAAGGAAAACTATCGATATGGAAAATACAAATACACACAAGATAACCTTTATGAAAATTAATGTTATTGCGACGTCATTTGCACTGGTTCAATAATGTTATTGTGTCACTTTTGACGTCCCGATTTGTTAACCAGTTACACCAATGAGTTGACGCATCCGATGTCGCTGCAAATACTCAACACGTACGCATTTGGTTGTTTAAAACGTATATAAATGTTACATGACGTTTTGGAAAAGGAGACACGCCACTTTCAGGATTTTCTTTTCGTTTAACGTTAAACTATTTCAGCCAGATCAACACGATTTATTCGGACGTGTTTCTTTAGTTATCTAGTGAATGAAAGACAAACGAACATAAAATATATACACAAGTATTTAGCAGTCGAAATGAACATGACAATATGTTCCAATATAGAATGGCGCGTATAATGGGAATACGTCACGAGATTATATATTGAAGGGAATTATAACACTCCAAGCCAAATCTGCCCGAACCCGAAGGGTGAGTTCAGATTTGGCTGACAGAGTGTTATAATTCCCTTCAATATATAATCGAGTGGCGTGTTCGCTTTATTACATACCTTCCATAAAGGATAATCTATTTAAATATATTAATTTTGCGAATCAAATGCAGCTAGCCACTTTAGCTCAGTCGGTTAGAGCGTTGGACAAGCTGTTGTTTGCGTCATTTGCACTTAACAACGTTTGTTTACACTTTTTGATCATTAATAACTCTTTTATCTTTTTACAAAAACATCTGAAATTTAAAACATGACAAGATTAGTCTATATTTTGTACGATTTAACCATAGTTTCACGTGTTTAACATTAGAAATGTCCTAATTGGGCTCGATTGAAACGCATTTAGATTCGCTATGATCCGTGGGTCCCCAGTTCAAACCCAGGTAAAGGCATATCGAAACTTGTTTTGTCTCTCTTCATACATTGTTTTAAACTTGATATTTAGTAATTCTTAGTTATCATAAAACCTAATTTTTGATAATGACTACAAGATTTATCCACTAAAGTGTTTATTTCGAATATCAAATATGTGTTTTGCGGTACATTTACGTGGTTGTCAAATCTAAGACGCCAATGTAAACATTGTTTTAAATTTAATATTGAGAAATTCTTATTAAAAATCAATAGAAAATTTCAATGTAAGTAAAGATTCAACTATTCTTTATTCGATATTTCATTTTTAAAACAATGTTTGACGAACAATAAAATTGGTGCTCCGAGCGAGACTCGAACGCGGAACCCCTTGCTTCTAAGGCGAGCACCATATCCATTGCACCACGGGGGCTGCTGATGGTTGCGTAACTTATTAATAGAGTGATAACTATGGATCTATAATGCTCCAAATATGGAATATTGACGCAGATCATAAAATATTAGTGCTTGTATCGATTCAGTGCCATTGTTGAACCAAATAAACTGAAAATTGCTTTGCATTACGTGTTTCGAAAAGTGGAATTGACGCAATTTGACGTTAAGTGAGCGATAAGTCGAAAACGAGGCTATAGTGAAGACGTTAGGAAATATCACACTCTAGGTTTTTTCTTATATGTTCTTTATACAGGTATGTAATAAAATAAATTACTGTACTCCTGTACGTCGTTGATGAGTAACATTGATTGAACTCAAATATCGCATAAGTGCTGGCACTTTAATAGTAGACGTGGATAGGAAATGTCAAATACTAAAATGCTAAAACTATTGAACAAATAAAATTTGACGCTTCATGCCCACTTATATTGTTTGTCACATGATGTTACATGTGATAAATTGCCGTGTATATACCCGTCATACTTCTAAGAGAGTCAGCATTTGTGTTGAGTTGGAAGTTCATAATCATGCAAGATAAACACATCACTTCAATGCCATCAGTAAATAGTGATACTTCGTATTTATTCTGAAACTAATTGAATAGGCGAATCGTTTGTAAACATATATGTTTAATTTATACATTTCAGTCACATAAATTCGGTCGAATTAATAAAAAGTTTTGAAATTTTATTTTGAAACATCTTTTGATAGCCATTAGGCCGCGGTTACACTGTAAGGATAGCTACACTGCGTGACTTCACGCCAATCTTGCTATAAAACATATGACCAAAAACAGGTCGCGTGATATAAAGCTGCTTCTTTTTCTTCGGTGTAAAAGGGTGCAAAATATCAATTGCGAGAACGTGGTTGATATTCATTGGCGCATCCTTTGAGTTTGCCGGATCGGTAAATTGTGTTGTCACTCTGTGCTTAAGGCAGTTTGCAGGTAGGTATTTTTGAACAATCTATCCATCTCTATGTACACATATAAATTTACTACTATAGTTTTAATGCCCACTCAATTTACTTTTCAGAAAATCAACCAAATGTGTTTATAATAAAATGGAGTGACTGTCGCTAGCTCTTGAGCATAAGAAATACTTTTTAACAAATCGTTTCAAAATCATTTGCGTTTTCGATATTATGTTATTAGGGCATGCGTTTCCTCCATAGCAGCCCGATCCATTGCCACGGCCGCCGCACAAGCGACTGTTGTCGCTGGGTTCTTAAAGTGTCGGATATCGGGCTTCATTGGCTCAAGAATATCGATTTGGAACTGACTGGGCTTGCGCAACAGACCAAAGGTATGAGTTTAAAAAATAATTTTCAACCGGATATATGTCGCTCATGGAAAGTTAATATCCCAATATGAAACCGTTTACACAAGCTTCCCTCCTGTTTTAATATATCTTGTCCTTTTCTTTTAAGAGCTGCTGTGGTGTGCCCCTGAGTTGTTGCGGGTCTGTCAAAGACCTGAAATGGGCACAACGAAGGGCGATGTTTACAGCTTTGGAATCATCATGCACGAGATTCTATTCAGATCTTTTCCCTACTGTAACAGTGCAATGTCCTCGGAAGGTATACCTTAAATTACCACTTTTGCGATTAATGCACAGATATTGTAATTCTGATTATGAATTTGTAAATGTCATATATGAATGTCGAAAAGTTCACTTCAATACCGCTAAGATTTGTTTACTCGAAAAAGGTAAAACATGTGTATGGTATAATGTATCTAAATTTATAATATAGACCGCAAACGAATCAATAAAATGCTATGAATATCAGATTCCTAGAACAACATACGCTGTTTATGTTATATTTATTCCCAGAAATCCTCAAACGCGTCCAAGAACCGTCATCTGAGCCATTCCGTCCACAAATCGATGAATCGGTAAAAGACGTTGATTCGGAGCTGATCAAACTGATGAAAGGAAGTTGGAGCGAGTGCCCAAGTGACAGACCGAATTTCGATGAAATTAAACGCGCAATCGTGCAAATGAATAAAGGACGGTATGACCGAGCGATGTTCTGTGTTTCTGATCATCTTTATCATTTTAATATTTTTTTAAAATAGTTATTACAGTATCATATAACCAGGACATGAGTGTATAACCAACGTAGTTTCCAGTAGAATCAATCAGTGTATATTGCTATCAATGAGATATCTATCTTGTGATAACTACAAAAAATGTAGTTCGATAACGTTTTTTCTCATTTCAGAAAAGTAAATATTATGGACAACATGGTGAAGAACTAGAGAGGTATGCCAACAATCTGGAAGAGTTGGTCGACAAAAGGACGGAGGAACTGTTTCAAGAAAAGAAGAAAACAGATCAGCTACTGTATCGCATGCTCCCGAGGTATGATTAAATGAATGATACATAATTCAAATGTGTATAAACTAATTAATATGTTTCTCTGTTGACAAGCTGACAAGCCTCCAATAACCATCTAGTAATTTTCAATGTAAACCAATGTACAAACCATTGCAAAGAACACTATGCAAATGCTAAAGTATATATATACTCCGACTGAGTTTAATTGACATCTTACCCCATATCTCTTTTCACTAGCGAAGTGGCGGAACAACTGAAAGTGGGCAACACCGTGCCTCCGGAACTCTACGATGAAGCGACGGTCTACTTTTCGATCATCGTCGGATTTACTTCTCTATCTTCGTCAAGCACTCCGCTGGAAGTCGTGAATCTTTTGAATGATCTGTACACTTGCTTTGACGCGATCATTGCCCTTCATGACGTTTACAAGGTAGGTTGAATATATATGAAGTCGTTCTGTAAACAAATGTTTGTAACAAATAGACCATTTGATGGTGATAATATCCTTAATATAATGTTGAGTGTATTTAGTATCCATCATGCTCATCTCAGTGTCGCGATTCTTTCCCAAATTAAACGATAATGAAACAATTTTCTATATGTAAAAATACTATTTCTTAGTACATTGCCATTTAATGAATTAGTGGAAATGGTCAGTTGATTGACTTTGATAAACTTCTTCTCTTTGGTTTTATTTGCATTTAAGGTCGAGACGATTGGCGACGCATACATGTGCGTGAGCGGCATCCAAAGAAGAACGGACACCTGCACGCGGCGCATATTGCCAACATGGCGCTCGGACTGAGGGAGGCCGCCAAGTCGTTTCAAATCAAACACATGCCAGAGACGTCGCTCAACATTCGCATCGGGATGCACACTGGACCTTGTGCCGCTGGTTAGTTGGTCTAGTTTCCAGTATGATAAATTATAATGTGTATGATGTTATATTTTTTATAGTTTTCAGTTTGTGTTACAGCGAGATATGCTTTGAATATAAAAAATATAGACTATATAGAATTGTTCCTCGTCGTTTAACGAGGTTTCGTCGTTTTACGAACACCATAAAATCGGTTTTTTGGGTAGGATAAGGTATTATATGTTAAACAGCATATTTCATATATGATTTTTTTTATAATCTATTGTTAAATGTTCTCCGTTGCTCAACCTGTAACACGTTTAAAAATGTTTGTCATCCCACGAGATCTCGTAGATAAACGCCGATGAACTATTCTATATGCGTTATCCAAGTGTATTGTGTTTTATTTTCTCAGGAGTTGTTGGATTGACCATGCCCCGTTATTGTCTGTTTGGGGACACAGTGAACTATGCGTCCAGGATGGAGTCGAACGGCGAAGGTAATATTCAGATATTATCTTTGCAGAATCTATACTAATAGACACATTTGACATAATAGAATAATACTATATGACCTTGATAAATTATAAATAAAACCACTAGCTAAATGTATATGAAAACCTTTATCGATCCTAGCAATGCGTCTTCATCTGAGCGAACCAGCATATAAGGCATTGGTTGGAATAGGCGGTTGCGACATGATGGAAAGAGGGGAGATCCAAGTCAAGGTAGGTTAAATTTTGTAGTATAATTGATCATTGATATTACGCAAAATAATGGCATTTAGTATTTATATTGATTTATATATAAACTTACGTAATAAATAGATTTCGAAAAATCATTTGTTATAACCTTATTGATTTACTGCACACTAATCATCGTCAATTTATCAATGTCCTACCCTCAACTGTTACCTGTTTCAGGGGAAGGGCCTGGTGAAAACCTATTGGCTTGAAGGAAAACTGCATCAATAATTCGATTATAGACTCTATAGAAGTCTACATTTGTTAGTTCCCAGGATGTTTATATAACCGACGTTTTATTTAATAAAACGGTATTTTTACATTGTATCCACATGGCTATGTAATATAATGACAATACCTTATGAGTGGCGAGTGAAATCTGTCAATTCTGCGAAGGAAAGCAAAAAAATAGTTTCACGAGAGCGAAGCTCGAGTGAAACTATTTTTTTGCTTTCCCGAGGAGAATTGACAGATTTCACTCGTCACGAATTGTA
>LQRL01001202.1:33046-43727 GCA_001703475.1 Hydroides elegans
GCTTGGAGTTATTTATCGGCTGGTTAAAATTATGAAAAATTGTTTTGATTGATTATAAACGTGGAAAATATAAATGTTTGGATGTAAGCCACGTCGAATCTCACGACATCCCTGTAAAGCTTCATTATTCTAATTAGCTAAGCTGACCCTTGAACCCTTAGTTGTCTCCTCTTATTGGTTGCCTTTAATTAGTAAAGCGACTTGTTATGCCATTAAACACACGTCAATCATAAGGCATATTCAATAGAGTGGGAGCTGAGTAGGCGGGCATTGTCGCTGTAAAATATGACGTAATTATTGCGTCAAAGGTCTAATACAGCGTTTGGACAGCCCTTTTTATGTTTTGTTGTTTGGGTTATGAATGCAGTAAAGGTTGTTGCAATTTAAGTGAAGAAAGATAAATAAGATAGACTATCCATGGCAACAAGCATGAAGCATGAGAGATTATTATGATACTCTACTTTAAGGGAACTAGCATGGACTTAAAAAATGTTCATATGTAAGTATGGTCTTGATAAAAAATGTTTCAATTTCATTTCTCATGAAAAAAAGATAGCAGATTTATATGCTCTACCGAGCATAACATTCCTCTCGTTTTATAATGCTCCCACATTTAACTCAAGGAATTTTATCCATTTTTATTTTCTTCATTCTATCCATCATCTTATTTAAGCAAATTACAATTGAAATTTAATATTACTATTTAAAGGTGAAAGACATGAACCACGAGAACGTTAACACCTTCATCGGCGCAGCCATTGTTTTACCGGATGTGTACATCGTGATGTCGCTCTGTGCCAAAGGCAGTTTGCAGGTAAATGAATTCGTAAATAAACTAAGATTAAATATCCAACCATATATGCTTATATATAACCACAGTATTGCCCTTACGAACCCGTGCTTTGTTTTACCGAATAAGAATATTCAAAACAACGAAAAGCAATAAACACTTTATTGGTTTATTGTTTTCTTTTACTATTTGGATATTGCTTTGATATTGCTAGCATGATATGTTATTATCATAATGACAATAATTGAATATTTGTATTCCTAGGATATCATTGGAAACGACGACATCAAGCTGGATAGTATGTTCAAACAATCACTCATCTCTGATTTAGCAAACGTAAGTTAGCCGCCTTTTTATATAACTATTTAGAACTTAAACTGAGTTAATGCTTAAGAAAATCGAATAAATTTGTTTTGATAAAATTGATTTTGTCATTAGGTCGTAAGCAACAAACATATTCCGCTTACACGAATCGATTCAATCTATTTCTTAACGAAATAGTTGCATTTAGCATATTTGGTTGACAGCCCTGTTTATCAAATGTATTGATTATCAAATAAAGGACTGTCGCTAATTCTTGAGCATAAAATATGCGTTTTAACAAATATTTTCAAATTCATTTGCGTTTTCGTTATTTGGTTGACAGGGCATGCGTTACATTCAGAGCAGCCCGATCTACTCTCACGGTCATCTCACAAGCGACTGTTGTCTAATTGATAGTCGTTGGGTCCTCAAAGTCTCCGATATAGGGTTGCATTGGCTCAAGAATATCGATTTGGAACTGGATGGGCTTGCACAGCAGACCAAAGGTAGGAGTAAAAAAATATATTTAAAACTTTATATATCGTTCACCGAAAGTTGATATTTCAATATGAAACCGTTTACAAACGCTTGGAGGTCCCTCCCGTTTCAATATATCCTGTCCTTTTCTTTTAAGAGCTGCTTTGGTGTGCCCCTGAGTTATTGCGGGTCTGCCCAAGACCTGAAATGGGCACAACCAAGGGCGACGTTTATAGCTTTGGCATCATCATGCATGAGATTCTGTTCAGATCCTTTCCCTACTGTAACAGCGCAATGTCCTCGGAAGGTAAGACGCCATGTCGAAAATCAATACATTTGCGATTAATGAACAGATTATAATATACTTATAAGAAATTTCATTTTCAATGTCATACATGTATGTTGAAAGGTTATCATTTCAATGCCGCTACAATATCCTATCCCTTAATAAAAAATATTTCAAAACAACATACACTGCATGTGTCATATTTCTAAACAGAAATCCTCAAACGCGTCCAAGAACCGTCATCGGAGCCGTTCCGCCCGCCAATCGATGAATCGATCAAAGACGTTGACTCGGAGCAGATCGAATTGATGAAGAGAAGCTGGAGCGAGTGCCCGAGTGACCGACCGAATTTCGATGAAATCAAACGCGCCATTGTGCAAATGAACAAAGGACGGTTAGAACTATCATCATTTATAACAAAAACGATCATAATTTATAACAAAACACCTGAAATTTCTATATATATGTATCTCTATAAAAATGTATTTTATATTAACGTTAGTCTTCGCATGATCATGTCAAATATGAATCAAATATGCTCCAAAATTCATCGACCGTATTTTGACTAAATATTTCTTAATATATATTTTCATTTTAGGAAAGTGAATATTATGGACAACATGGTGAAGAAGCTGGAGAGGTACGCCAACAACCTGGAAGAGTTGGTGGATAAGAGGACGGAGGAACTGTTTCAAGAAAAGAAGAAAACGGATCAGCTACTGTATCGTATGCTCCCAAGGTAGAATCAAACGAAATCCTGAAAAATACTTGAATGATGATTATTCAAATTTGTATAGGAAAATTGACAAAATTCTCTGATGACAAGCGACAAGCATATAATACAAAACATATCTAGAACGTTTATTTTGCAAACTAGTTTCTAATGAATAAACTAATGCAAAGCGCGTTATATAAAAGCCAAAGCAAATGATAGCACTTTGAACAAATGTATCTGTATTTCTCAAACCAGCGAAGTGGCGGAACAACTGAAAGTGGGCAACACCGTGCCTCCGGAACTCTACGATGAAGCGACGGTGTACTTTTCGGACATCGTCGGGTTCACCTCTCTGTCCTCGTCAAGCACTCCGCTGGAAGTCGTGAATCTTTTGAACGATCTGTACACATGCTTTGACGCGATTATTGACCTTCACGACGTTTACAAGGTATGAGTAACAGCACAACTAAAGTAAAAAGAATTTTAAAGCTATGTATTTCTGTAAAATCAACAATCAATAGCTTGTTCAAATTTTCCAATGTATATTCCTAAAGCAAGGTTCTTTAAATAAGTGAAAATGAAATCAAAATAATTTTTTACAAAAGTATTAGGATATATACAAAATAAATTCTATGGCCGCTTAGGTCGAAACCATCGGCGACGCATACATGTGCGTGAGCGGCATCCCGAAGAAGAACGGGCACCTGCACGCGGCGCATATTGCCAACATGGCGCTCGGACTGAGGGAAGCCGCCAAGTCGTTTCAAATCAGACACATGCCAGAGACGTCGCTCAATATTCGCATCGGCATGCACACTGGACCGTGTGCCGCCGGTTAGTATGTTCCTTTTCAGTGACGGATCCAGGAGACGTTTAAGTGGGAATGCCGTTAAAAGATTTACATATGAAATATGACTTGTTTTTTTTATAGATAAGTTGAACGGAAAATATAAATTAAATCTCAGACTATCAATCAAACATACATTATGTAAAGTTTATTTTTGTCATCGCAGGAGTCGTAGGATTGACGATGCCCCGGTATTGCCTGTTTGGGGACACAGTTAACTATGCGTCCAGGATGGAGTCAAACGGCGAAGGTATTTTTGAGATGTTATCTTTGCAAAAATATACAAATATAAAATTTGACATATATATAGTCTATTTGCTGTCTTGCATTAGTTGAAATGTGAAAATATATAAATTGACAATAGATTTGATACCATACCGAAACAATGACCGTACATTCTATTATTTGTAACTGATCATAGCGATGCGGCTGCACCTGAGCGAACCAGCATATAAGGCCTTGGTTGGAATCGGTGGTTACGACATGATGGAGAGAGGAGAGATCCAAGTCAAGGTAGGTTTGCAGTTTGTTTATTCAATAGTATGCAATATCCATATTAAAAAGAAATATAGTTTTTTTTTAATCAATATAGAAAACTGAATTATTCCATCGATTTCGAACATTATTTGTTATCCTTATACCTTTATTTCACTGTAATCATTATTAATATAACTTAGTATGAATCATGAAACTCAGTCTTCAATGTTATTTGTTTCAGGGAAAGGGCCTGGTGAAAACCTATTGGCTTGAAGGAAAACTCAGTCAATAAATCGATTTTTTTTTAGTTTGCAAGATGAATATCTACCGAGGATCGGATTTTGAGAACTGTATTTCAAAATAGTCAATACATAACTTTATTATATATATAGACAGTTTATCCTGATTCTCTTGAATCGATTGCAAATATTAAGACGCTGAACAATCTGTAAAAAGTCCATTCTTAAAATCCCATCAGCTAGTAAGCATTGATGTTATGTTGTCAAATGTTGTTATTTTGGAATATTTTGATTTTTTTTTCATGGAATTGTTTAATCATTTTACGCCATCATTTTGTGAACAAAATCGATAACAAATGAATGAACCTACTATTCCCCGTAGATGATATGATTTGCAGATTATACATATATGTTTCCAATATTTCAAATTATCAAAGGTCGAATACTCGCACCTTTAATTTCACGTTTTGTTGCAAATAAATAAGATCAAGAATAATTATAAACGGGTTACATCAAAGATAAATGTTATATTGATCATGTGTTTTTATTTATGTTTCGCTTTATCAACTTTCATATGCATGTATGATACGACCGCTATGAAATATAGATAATGAATGCAAATTATTTAAAACTGCAGTTGTCTGGACCGCTATTCTCCGCTCATCCTTAAACTTATCCTTAAAGTTATTAAGTTTCACCCTCAAACCTCACCCTTAAGTTTGAATCCTATTCTCCGCTATCCTCATCCTTAAGTTTCATCCTTACCCTCAAACTTAAGTTTATACTCCAACTGTTTTGAAAACTGTTACTACGATTGAATTTTATGAAAGAAATTACTAGTTCATAGATGTCCAGAAAATTTAATCGAACATTTTTAAGATTTTTTAAAATAATAAATCTTATTTCTATAACAAAATTTTTAGAAAATATAATTGAGAGTAACATTTGACATATATTTATTTAAAGAGTATTTTCATCGACAAATATTAAAAAATCAAAGAATTTTATGAAACAAACATTGACCTTCGCATGAAATGTCGCAATTTGATTTTTTTATTTTATCTTGTAAACAAGATATAATTTACGCAGAAAGTACACATATAGTATATATTTTTACGTTTTTATTGTTGAAAACGGATTAAACTAATGTTTAACGCATTTTTATACCATAAAGTTACTTCTTAAGGACCTCCGGAGCTACCTTAAAAAATCTCAAGGTCACCCTTAAAATTTGAGGATAAGGGTAAGGATGAGGATAGCGGAGAATAACGTCATCCTTAAAAGTTACTCTCAAACTCAAATTTGAGGATAAGTTTGAGGATAAGGGAAGCGGAGAATAGGGGTCCTGGTTAATATATGTTGGTTAATATGCTCGACTAGCGTCTCGTCATGCTCATCTACCGAACTGCACTGCAAAACGTTGGGAAAAGCGACGGAAAATTGTGGTGTTGGATTATGAAGACTGCAAGTGAAACGCAATCAAATCAATATTACCTCGTTCAAGAGTTAATTCTAACGAAATATGTTTTCATCAATTTTGTTATGCGATGTCATCAAAGTTTTATATTTTCAACCCATTTACTCCTGCTTTATTTTTTTGTTTGATATTCGAATCGACACGATTTTTGTCACAATACAGATAAGATCCAAGTTTAGCGTTTGATATTTACTCAATAAATCGATGCAACGGGCCGTGTACTAGGGATTGCGTACGAATATAACTACATTATGACCTATATTTGTTCATAAGTATAGCCGATGGTATAATCATATATAACGGTTGTTGTTTAGATATTTGAACTAAATAATTTATGATAAATTATACAATTGTGATAAATCATTATTGTTATAGAATTATGCGAATGTCATATATTAGCCGCAAAGGAAATGTGCTCAACATATGGAATTATATTTTTATGAGTAAGTTTGTATTAACCAGTAAATGTTGAAAAGTATAGGATTCATGAACTTGGCTATACAGAAACGTGCAGATAAATATGTCAGAGGAATTAAATAACGCATGTAAAGCCAATGACAAAGCAAAGGTGCTGCGCTTATTGCGATCACGAGCGGTAGTTGATCGCATCAATGATGAAATAAAAGACGACGACTCGGACGACAGCGACGACGACGGCGAAATATGGGGCGACACCGCTTTGCGTTGTGCGAGTGCATCCGCCAGCGCCGATGTGGTGGAGGCGTTGATGCGCAAAGGCTCCGATGTCAATGTATGGTCAAGTTGGGGTAATTATAAAGAGCTTCCTATCCATGTTGCCTGTGGGCGTGACATTGACGCTGTGGAGAAATGCGAGTTGTTGCTGGGTGACTACCCATCAGTATAGCAGCAGGGGAGGGTAACATCGAAGTAGTCGCCTTGCTCTTGAGCCGTGGAGCAGACTACGACATCCGTGGAATTGATCGCGGCGGAGGCCCATTGCAGGCGGCGGCTGAGAAAGGCCATGTCAACGTCATTGAACTGCTTCTCCAGCACGACCCACGCATCATCAACACACAATCGCAATATACATTTGGCGGCACTGTTGGTACTGCATTGCATGCTGCTGCATATGAGGATCAAGTGACCGCCGTGAAAGCGCTGGTGGCACATACCGACTGCGATATCACGTTGACTGATAGTAGAGGGCAAACGGCACTCGACATAGCAACGGTTAGAGACAAGAAGGAAATAATCACTTTATTGACGGAATCAGACAAAAAGAGAAAAAGTAAGCAATCAAATCCAAACACATCATCGGCATCATCAACATCAAAAGCGGCAACGGGAGAAAGGAAAAGTAAAACAAATCCATCGAACGATGAAGATTCATGCGCGAAGGCGCGACAGCTCGAACGCGAAATAACCACGATGCGACATGAACTTGGAAATATTTCTCTGAAATCGGATAAACGAAATGATGCAGTATCACAGAAACTCCAAGAAATGGATACACGGTTCGATGTTCTCGAAAATAAATTGCACACGACGGAATTAAAAGTAAAAGATCTACATGAAATAAAAGCGGAACAAAAAAGGATCAGTGATGAAATCAGAAAACTGAAAGAGGTTTCTGCGCCAGTGACGCGACGGAAAGGTAGGAAACATTGTGATTCGTAAATCATTTAAACTCCGGGTTATTTAGTAAACATAATGTTATTGTGATATCTCTCATTGGATTCAAACTTCGTTTAAGTTTTGATAATATAGCAATAGGCATAACAGGAAGGCTTATAGTTATGTAAAAAAGGGCACCCCACGACCAAATTTTAAAAAAGTGTTTATTTGAATATAAAATCACTTGTAACATTAATATATGCAAAAAGAAATATAAATTAAAAAAATGCTTATTGCAAAAAGGTTTTCCTATTGTTGTAGCTAGCTGGGCTAATTGCACTAATCTAGCTGGCAAGAATCATAAGAGGAACACCTTTAATTAAATTAAGAAAATAGTAAAACTGGTATATATATGACCAATTTTTAGTTGTATTTTAAGTTTACTTTGCCTAGCTGGATATCTATGAATAAAATTAAACACTAAATTACCGAAATAATTGATAAAGATCGTCAAAAATCTAAAAAGTTGTTCATTAAATTCTTGTAGCTAGAAGGCAATTGTTGAAAGTTTGTAGCTTGGTGAAATTTGAAAAGGAACACCTTTTTTGAGGAACATCCCGTGGGGTGCTCTTCTATAAATAACATGATTATTTAAATTAACAAAATGAGCAGGTGCCTCGAATGAACTAAGCGATTTAACCCTCGACAAAATCGCCGTCAAGGTTGGGATCAGTGATCAAATGTCGCTCGGGCTGCACCTTGGATTCGAATATGAAGAAGTTGAAAGGACGATTGCGAAATATGCGTCACAGAAAGATGCGACGCTCAACTTGCTCATTGTAAGTTATTTTAAAATTCTAGTTCTAATTTCATTTTTTTCTTTGTATGAATCATTCGTTTATAAAGGCAACTTCACGACCAATAGTGTTCCTCTCTTCTGCAAGCTAGAAAATATTACATCTAAATATGCATGCCAAATGGGGAACACCTTTACTAGCTATAACTCGCGAAGTACTCTTCGTTTATTTCAACACGTATTAATGGTAATGCCAAATACGCAATACGCAATCCACATTTTAACATTAAATGTCTTGAATTAGAATGGGTGCGCCTTGAAGTCTCATTGAATTCAGATTAAAAAGCGCAAACGTTTATACTAATGATGTTACAACAAAATCGAAATATCGTGGTCCATTTATCGATTCATCGATTGGTGGTGCTTTGTTAATGTTACAGAGATGGCGAAACCAAGAAAGCAGCGGGGAGAGGAAGCAACAGATTCAACAACTGAAGACGATATTCCGTGAATTGAACAAAATGAATCTCGTGCGGTCTCTGGAAGATTTAGACAAATAAACTAGATTTATGAAATATATGGCATTGAGCTATAATCATAAACATGAGAAAATATTTGGTAAAAATACCCGATAAACTCGATATCATATATAAACTTTCATATAGTTAATTTGTGTATATTTTCTGTGTCACCCCACTCGGCAAGGGTCGTCCATAGTACGTTGCATTTGGACGTGACGTTGAAAGGACGACCTACTTTGGGCCCATATGAAAGTTTTCCGTACGTCCGTTTACGTCCCGGCGTCCGTAGAACGTAATTTGTACGTCCGATTCGGACGTATTGCCGAGTGGGACTATACCTGAATATTATGCAACTACAATTTTCTGTGCACTTAATAACTAACAATAATATATGAATACAAATCTAATTTGGTGTTGAAATTTAAAGAACAGATTATAACATTTGTGAGGGTGAATAAATATTTGGAATTATTATCAATTCATTCAAGCTATCTGTGTTTACCTATATTTGTTGGCAATGAGGACATAGGGTTGAAAATGGAAAGACTGGGAGAAATACTGGGAGTGTGCCCTGAGGCAAATGTTTCATGCAAGAAAGCATGCTTTGAAATAACAATTTTCGGAATGCGCTGCTCATTCAGTAAGTAGACGGGGTGATTTGCGTTAAAAAAAGTTTTTATGTATATTTATACATGGACCAAATTTGTATGAATGTGCATAAGTTAACGAATATATTTTTTTTCGCTCACTGAATAGTCTTTCAAAAGCATTTTTCAAACATAATACTATACTATATCCACCTACATGCTACCCGCGTCAAATTAATTTACATTTTATAAGGCGCCCTTTTCCCACCCTTTTTCTTTCCATTTGGCTATATATCGTTCCCTATTGTCCCAACACCCATTTGATCTTGTCTTTTTCTAATCATTCCATTGTACTCCTTTTATTATACATTCTTTTGCAACATAACCAATCCCCCTTTCTTCTTTATTATATTAATACTTCTTTATTTATGCACCCAGTCATCGTGTCATGCCGGCCGCGTTACTACGACATTCCCCAATTGTCCACTGGGTCCAATGACGCCGAATTAGAAGACAAAGTGACGTATAACACGTTGATCCGATTGGCACACAGCTTCAAATACGTCGACCACTCCATGCTCCAGGTAATGATCGTCCATTGGACAGCAGATGTAACCTGTAGATTTTAACAGACAGTATAACGTATGGTTTAATTAGCTTAACAATGTCATAGTAATCAATCAAAATATATGTCGTATTACAAATTTCGATGTCAGTCAATAGATATATTGTAAGTCGAATGAGAAAATTTAAACGTTCATAGACTTAGGGTTAATCGGTATGTTTTGTCAAGAGGGTTTCCCACAACCCGATTGGATTGAGCTTGGACATTAAATAGCTGCGTCGTCTTTTGGCAGATGTTCCAGCACTACGGCTGGACGCGCACGGCTTTTGTCGAACCCCTCGAGTACAATTCGTGCGCATATGCGACCGCCTCGGTCCAGGAGACGTTTTCGGAAAACGACATTTTCATCGCTGAGACGGCGACGGTCGACGAAGTGCACATCACTGATAAACAACTAAGCATCATTGTGTCCAATCTCAAGGAACGCGCCAGGAGTGAGTGCATGATTCTATTATCTTTTATTTTTTATGGAACGCATTTTATTTACATTCATTTATATTTTACGACATTGCAAATGCTAATGCTAAAAGGCCAATCAACCAAAAAGTGATTATCCCAGACCCTTTTTTACTAATACCACTCGGCAAGGGTCGTCCATAGTACGTCTTATTCGGACGTAACGTCGAGAGGACGACCTAATTTGGGCCCATATATAAGTTTTCCGGACGTCCTTTTACGTCCCGGCGTCCGTAGAACTTTATTCGTAGGTCTGATTCGGACGCGACGTCGATGAAACGTCTTTTCTACGTCCGCGACGAATCAGGACGTCCGGAAAACTTACGTACGGGCCCAAATTAGGTCGTCCTCCCGACGTCCGTGGACGTCTTGCCGAGTGGGATACATGTTCAAAATTACCAAACCGCATAGTTGAATTAACGGATTACACGTTCTTCCTGACCCTTCAGGTATAACCAATCCCAGAAGCACATATTCATATGTTTTTGTTAAGTTTTCGTGGTATGCCTC
>LQRL01001208.1:0-10617 GCA_001703475.1 Hydroides elegans
GGGGTTGGGTCATTGGTGGTGTTTTGGCTCTTTATCGGGGGAGGGGGTTCTATACCTTTAGTAAAGTTAGTCTAAACAAAATTGATGTTACATCTCGAAAGGCCATACATGTATATGTTTTCTATGAAGGTAACGCGTCGAGCCACTAAATGATGTCATAATGGGGGGAAATGTAACTTGATACTTGGTCCCGTGACTATAGAAAAAAGATAATACATGTTGGCCTACATGTATGTATTTTATGAAGAGTAATATCATTGAGCAGATTATCATTAAAATGTGACTTAAATGCAGATTCTAATAAGGGATCTACATTCTTGGATGACCCATATTACATGTACAAAATTACCCGGTACTGATGTCCATGTACATACACATACATGTATATCATTTTCCTTTTATCATGAGAGATCCGTTAGGAACAATCTTTTCATAAAATAAATTAAATTAAATTAAAACCGGTTATATAACTCTTAACTTACCTTAATTAAAACGTTTCCTTTGATCTAAAATTTAGCTAGTTAAGCTCCAAATTTAAATAATTTCCACTCTTTTAATCGCTTTGCAGCTTACTTTCGTTTTACCAAAATACCAGTTATCAAATAAAGGCGCTTCACTGTCATGTACTCAATACACGCAAAACACTTGTAGCCTCAAGGTTAAGAGGATCAGGCGCGACGACTGATTTGATCAATATCTCTTGGTTAACTGTACGGATCTGAGCTGCAAAACTTAATCAATCACTTATATAATCAGACATCTGATTATACGTATGAGCTAACACTGAAATGAGCTTATCGAATATCTTAACACTGCAATGCTTTCGGTATGCACATACCTGTATGTATGTGATTTTGTTTTGATATATACATGTATATTCTCATATGATTATGCAAACGAACCCTATTAAAATATTGCCGAGTTGAATAAACATGAACTCGTAAATGGAAAATGGATCTAGTTTAGATCACACCGAAATGATCTGAATTACATGTAAGCGAAACGCTAGGCCTTAGCTAACCTATGGGTTGTCTGTTTGATAAAAAAGAGGCTGTGACATACTCACGCATTTTCAATGTGTTTTAGTTTCCGAAATATATATTTTTTGCATCTTATATAGTAAATTGAGATATATCGTTGACTCTTGTTTATCGGGACATCTCGGGTCACTGTAATTAATTCCGACCAACCGTGTATTTCTATAAGCGATATGAATAGAATATGATTATACGTAAGCGGGCCCAAAGGGATAGATTCTGACAAACCGAAAGTTCGCAAAAATAGGTCCCGAGTTGTGAAAGTTGCGGTCCAAGTCGCCTTGGTAAACTAGTGAAGTACAGCTGACAACTACATAGATATCCCTAGGTTCGCGCTATGCCTTAGATTCCTGTCGCAAAAGTTACCAAAGCATGAAATTTGTCTTTCGCATTTTCAAATTGTCTTTCATTAACGAAACTGTAACAGCTACTCTCTATAAAAAATCATTTTACGAATGTTGCAAAACAACTGGAAATTCATATTTCTGGAATAAACTGTTCGAAGATGTGAACGGCTCGCGCGTGCCTATTGTCTTTATCGACCATGATATTAAACTCGATTTTTCTTATTGTATTTTACAGAAAGAGAGTTTCAGCATGGTGCAGGCGCTCATCGTGTTTGGCTCGGACGTCAACTACATGAACGAAAACGGATGCACGCCACGCCACCTGTGTGCCCAGCTCCAGGGAAAAGAAAGGTGAGGTGGTTCGGGCTGGCAGAAAAAGGGGGAGGGCTGTTGGAAGGAGGGCTGATTTTAAGGCCCTCCATTCAAATAAAATAACATATATTAGTCAGAAATTATGATATAATTGAAATGAGAAATTGATCAATATATCACATTGATAGCCTAAGTAAACTCCAAACATTGTAAATCTAGAAACTGGTGCTTTAGGATTTGCACAATTTTTCGTATAGATGAACATGAATATAGACTCTACATGAACATGCCACTCTCCTGAATCGTAAATACCTTACAAAACTAGTAAAAATAAGCTGTGCCGTTTCGTCGTTTCAAATTAGACATATTATTATCTTCAACTTCAACTCTTAGTAATATTCCCCCTTTCTTTTCATTGCATCACCAGGGCACACATCCTGTATCTTCTGCACCGCGTGGGTGCCAAGAGGTGCCCTAAGGGCGTGACGGGCTGCAACGACGGATGTGAGCCCGGGGGCACGTTCGACGGCATGCCAATGGATAAGGAGATAAACGCACCCGTCGTGCTAAAGAAAGGTATATTATAAATGGATTGATGGGTTGGGTACTTTTGACGTAAAGATGATATAATATATCCACGATCAATCATGTTATAATCGGTACCTTGAATTTCAATAACAAATGGCGTTAATGGATCATGCATAACCGTCTAATACTATAAAAAAAACGGATCGTCCTTTTATCAAGCAAATCAAACACCTTCTTGTCGCTAACGTCACCCAGCGCTCGATGACGTCGTCACCGAGCACACGTTTTGAAAAATACTCAAAATTCTGCAACGCTGTTTGAAATAAAAAAAATATTCGTAAAATAGAGTATATATTGCTAAGGCTTTGTATCTCGTATGCCTTTTTTTATCAACGTCACACAGCTCTTGATGACGCCGTTACTGAGCACACGATGACGTCGGCGCTAAAACGCACGAGCAGCCAGGCGTCGCATTTAACGTCAGCTGCCAGCATGGATCACGTGGACAACGCGGCTGCGGCTGCACCAGGAGAAAGGGTGGGTGTGCTTTATGCTTCGACATATTAGATATTATATTAGATAAAATGATATAAGAATAACAACAATAAAAATGTATCATATATTTTAGAGTTTGATATGTTACATTATTCATTTGGGTTGATTCTTTAAGGATGTGTTTTTACTATTTATTTACAGACTGCACCAGGAGAAAGGTTGGGTGTACATTATGTATAGACATGTAATTAAAAAAGAACCAGAAACAAGAACTAAATTAATAAAATGCTCATAGATATAAGTTTTCTGCGGCCTTATCTCTTGCAAATAGTTGATTCTTACACTTACAACCGAAAATGTTTAATAACCCTAATAACTATTTGCGGTATTTGCGATACTATAAAGGACTGAGTTGTCTACAACGCTAGTTGGTATAACCCTGAAACCTAAGTTCTGCCGTGATTACGGATGATCTGTTGAGATAGAGGCGACATTCGACTTTGTGAACCGCTCAAGTACATGTATGTGCATAAATTTGAGACTATTATGTACAACCTTGGTTTTCCACAGGTTCTATGCCTGGATGGCGGTGGCATTCGCGGCCTGGTGCTCATCGTGTTGCTGCAGGCCATCGAAAAAGCAACAGGAAAACCCATCCAGTCACTCTTCGACTGGGTCGGTGGTACAAGTACGGGGGGTATCCTGGCGCTCGGGCTCTGTGCAGGTTAATAAGTAGTGCTTAAGGCTATTAAAGAATTCATTAATAGAAATAAGGTTGCCAAGTCGAGAATCGTGCCGCAGATACATGTATGTTGTTTGAGAAAAATAGGAAATGATGTGAGTTAGCCAAATAATCGTAAACATATCAAATGTTAGGTAAGTTTGAAAATATAGATACATAAATACATAGGCCTGGTCAAAAACATATTATGAATCAGGATATGATCGTTGCAATAAATGCTTGCAAATATAATGTGTTCATATAAACCGTTAGCATCTCTTTTATTCAATTAAATGTAGGCAAATCATCACGCTATTTGCTGAGTCTTTACTTTAAGCTGAAAGATGTGGTTTTCAAGGGATCGCGACCGTACGAATCAGAGGCTCTTGAAAATTTCCTCAAGAAAGAATTTGGCGAAAACACACGTATGACAGATATACAACACCCAAAGTAAGCTTTTGTCAAATGGTCTGAATAGGATTTCATGTCATTTTCCACTATTTACCATAAGTACAATGTAAATACATTGTTAGATTAAAAAAAAACATAAATACCGTACTTATACCTCTTTTTGTTATCATAATCAGTGTATAGAAGAATAAATACAGGTGGTTTACGATAAACATTTATATAAATTTGTTTGTGAAAATGACAAAAACATTGAGGGCGTTATAAGTAGAGTTAAACCTCGTTAACATGAACACGGTTTACTGGAATTACCCGTTAACTTGAAGTGATTTCAAAGTCCCTTCGTTGTTATTTTAGACTATAAAACCGTGGTTTATTCGAATTCACCACTATACTCTCAGGTCCCGAGTTGACGAGGTTCTAATGTAGTTATATTTTCAATACTCACATAAACCATTTTATTTCTCTTTCGTTTAATAGAGTATTAGTGACAGGAGTGCTAGGAGACCGCAACCCGGCTGACCTGCACATCTTTAAGAACTACGAGACGCCTAGTGTGTGCCATGACACCTTAGCGAGACATGCCGAATACGAGCTTCCCCCACGGCCGCATGGTAACTTGAAACTTAAATTCTACATTAGGTTCTTTCTTGATAGAGATATGTATTATATCGTGCAATTTGTCAACAACAAAAAACCGAAAGTCTGAATCTAATGGTAATGGGCGCATTGAGCTTTTCGGGATAAGAAGAAAAACCATAACATTTCCATAAATCGGTGTCAGAGGACATGCCGAATCTCGAATCACCCAAAGTCGGGATTAGAACCTGGGGCCTTGCTATTAACAAGCGAACTTTTTACCCCTGAGCTCCGCCTCCCCAAACGGCTGTTTGACAAAATTTGATTAATAGAATTTCTAATTTGCAGAGCAGTACATGTGGCGCGCGGCGCGGTCGAGCGGGGCGGCGCCCACCTACTTCCGCCCCTTCGGCCGATTTCTCGACGGCGGTCTCATGGCCAACAACCCGACGCTCGATGTGCTTACGGAGATACACGAGTATCACATGGGACTTAAGGCAACGGTAAGTATCGGGCATGAGATCGTTTATGTACATATGTATAAGTATATAACCTCATCAGGGCGAGTGATATCTGTCGATTCTCCGGGTGAAAGTAAAAGTTTAACCACATGGGCCTTAAAGCTTAAGGACGTTTGGGCTTGTACGTATTATATGTACCTGTATAATAGTAAAACCTCACGAGTGGCTAGTGAAATCTGTCGATTCTCTGGGTGGAACCAAAAAAAATAAAGAATAGATCTACGAGTACCATGTGAGCCTCAAGGCAAGGTATGTAGGCTATGTATTACGTCATTAAAGAAACGAAGGCATTTGCATTTAGCTGATGTAGTTGCATTCGGGCCTTAAGTTAAGGCATAATTATAAGCAGAGCTACTTTTATATGTAGGATAGTTAAGGAAATAATCAAATAAATTTATTACTAAAAATACATATCAAAATGCTGTTTGAACTAACATGAACATAACAGCATTCAGCGAAAGGTACATGTAGGAGATTCCTCTGGTGTAGTATATGGATAGCAGATATGTAGTGAAATGTATAAAAATTGCAGATTGATAATTTCAAAAAGACATTTTATTTGGATTCCTCAATGACTATTATTTTAACAAATACTTTTATTTTAACCAATAGAGAAGCTTTCGCCTTCAATGTAATTTTTAAGTAATATTTTGTAAAACAAAACAGTATTCATATCGCGAGTAAGACGAAAAAAAACCCGTATAACACTCGATTCTTAAAGAAACAATAACCAGGATGAGAAATTGAAGAAATCGTCTTTACGTCCTTTTTCACGAACAATATTTTCTTCTTACTAGTACGTCATGTAAATATGGACTAGAGGCCAAAAGAGCGATGTTGAGCAGATATAACATTTAACAGTTACCGGTTTATTAACACATATAGTTGGTGTTTGTGTTAATGCATTTTAGCAAGACATTTTAAGTAAGACTATACTGCGTCAAATAGTTACATTTTAGTCGTACTCAATGTTCATTATTCCATAATACTGTTAGGTCTATTTTGCAGTAATGCCAGTCCGAGTTGGTCTGGGAGGGGAAAGAAGGAAACTGTCGTGACAGCTTACTGTTTTCCGATTAAGCTTATCCTATTAAACGGGACCGATAATGGTTTCAACTTGGCTGTCTGTCCGTCTTTCTGTTTGTCCTTCTCTATGTGAGGTATGTACTTTGTAGAGTCCTCGTATGAGTTCTAATAGAAGGGATTATTACATGTAATAAAAATACATGTATATTGATTTACAACGATTATAAATATTGATGACAAAATTCACTGATGGTTCTTATTTGATATGATAGCGGAACAAGCTCTACTTATAAACAGTCCTAAGTAAAAGAGAAGTGAAAATTTATAACATTTCACGCGGTTAATTGTCATTGATGATCTGGATTTGGCTTTCACATGATTATGATTGGCATCTTATAACCATCTTTTTAAGGCCATTAAATGCCATATTAACCATATAAAAGGAATGGGTCGTGGCTCTTTGGAACTCACTGCCATCTGGGTCAAAAGCAATTACCGGCTATGGATGTTTTAAAGACCGCATTTAAACTTTTTCAGCAAATTCAATCGGATATAGGAGTTGCTTTTCTTAGAAAGAATCTACTCAAAACACAAGTAAACTCTCAATTTTGAATATACATGTAATTGTACAGTGTCTTAGAATATCATATGATGACATATGATAGAAATCTCAGTAATATTAACATAATCTAAACGCAAATTTTTATTTCCTTTTGTACAGAACCGTGAGTCGGAAGTGCGTCCCATCCACGTGGTCGTCTCCTTGGGCACCGGTCGTTTGCCCGTCAAACCTGTCAACACGGTGGAGGTCTACTGGCCTTCAGGTCCGCTCGATGTTTACAATATCTACAAGAATGTCGTGGGTGCCAAGAATCTCGGGCTGCTATTCGTCGAGGCGGTAGGTTTGTTTGCTGTTTAAGGGAAAACTGTGTTTGGATATAATAATCATTTTAGTTTATCTTTATTCAGCGTAAGATGAAGTTTGGTTAAAAAAATAATAATCACACAAAAAATAACAATGATCACTCAAACAGTAATAATTGCCACACACGTTTGAGAAATTTGGCCGTCATAGCTCATTCCTCAATTCCATCTTTAAATAAATGTATAGGCAAAGAAGAAAATGTTAATGTAAAGCCCTTTAAGTTTTTTATTTCTTTATAAGCATAAAAATTAAGCATTAAGTCAACCTTTATACCTTTAATCAATAGGCCACACAATCAGAAGGACGCCCCTCATATTAAACATTTTCTCAGCATTTTTTTATGAATATATACTAATATTTCCATATGCCCTTAACCAACAGGCGACACAATCAGAGGGCCGCCCCGTCGAACGCGCACAGGCCTGGTGTAGCATGATCGGCGTCCCCTACTTCCGGTTCAGCCCCAAACTCACTTCCGACATCGCCATCGATTGTACCGATGATGCTCAGCTTATTGCCATGCTGTGGCAGTGTCAGTGCTATATCAGTGATCATTGGGCTAAGTTTCAGCAACTGGCAACTGTGCTAAGTTAGAGAAAGAGTATCGGTAGGGTTTGGGGATTGGTTATTTGGGGCTTGGTATATGGAAAAGGGTCTCACGGTAGTGCCAATGCTATATCAGCGATCATTGGGCCAAGTTTCAGCAACTCGCGACGGTTTTGAGTTAAACTGTTAGATCAGAGAAAACTGTAACTGTTTGCGATAGTGTGTGCCAATGTGAGGGTTGAAGATGTTGGGAGGGTGGAGATAGGGTGTAGGGGGATTGAGGGAAAATATTAGGTGCGTTTGATTATTTGGATGGGATAGTTTTGGGTTGAGTAGAACCTAAAAAACTCTACTGTAGTACCGTCTTCTGTATTCCGGTGTGTCAGTTTACTATCTACGATAAATGATAATTGTATAAATTTTCAACAGCCAGTCACTAGATGGGCTATAGAAATGAAAAGGAAACGGAAAACTAAACCTATCTGTATATCGAGATAAATATTTGGTTTTCATTGTGACTTAGTATCTAGTTCATTGGTTGTTTGAACCAATATCAGATTATTATCCCCCGTGAAACGGAGGGATATAGGTTTGGACTTGTCCGTCTGTCCGTCCGTCCGTCTGTCTCACCCTGAGGATGAAGACATCCTCAGGGTGAGACAGACATCACATCGCCATTAATTGTAGACATCACATCGCCATTAATTGTAGACATCACATCGCCATTAATGGACGTGCCTAGAGGTTTTTTCTCTCCATATTCAATATAAACAAGGAATATAGATGTGCAACGTCAAGGTTTCTGTTTGATCGACGTAAACTTGTCGGAATTACAGCCCTCTGAACTTAGTCAAAATTCATGTTTTATTTGCGCTTATGGTGGGTGTCTTGTAGACATCACATCGCCATCACTGAACGTGCCTAGAGGTTTTTCTCTTCATATTCAATACAAACAAAGATTATAGATGTGCAACGTCAAGGTTTCAGTTTGATAGACGTAAAATTGTCGGAATTACAGCCCTCTGAACTTAGTCAAAATTCATGCTTTATTTGCGCTTAGGGTGGGTGTCTTGTATACATCACATCGCCATCACAAAGGGTGCCTAGAGTTTTTTTTTCTCTTCATATTCGATACAGACAAGGATTATAGATGTGCAACGTCAGGTTTCTGTTTGATCGACGTAAACTTGTCGGAATTACAGCCCTCTGAACTTAGTCAAAATTCATGCTTTATTTGCGCTTAGGGTGGGTGTCTTGTAGACATCACATCGCCATCACAAAGGGTGCCTAGAGTTTTTTTTCTCTTCATATTCGATACAGACAAGGATTATAGATGTGCAACGTCAAGGTTTCAGTTTGATTGGCCAAAATTTGTCGGATTTACAGCCCTCTGAACTTAGAAAAAAAGACGTTGTGAGAAAGACGTTGTGAGAAAGACTTTGTGTGAAAGCCGTTGTGAAATGACACTGTGAGTAAGAAACAACAAATGCATTTGCCTGTTGCCATAACAGTCGTCTGATATATTTGAAATTATAGCCCTCTGGAAATGTTGTGCTTGTTTGTGACAATAACGTGCACGGGGGATTCTGCTGCTCACTGACAGCATCTAGTTTAATCTGATCGCGAACAAAAGAGACTGGAAGAAAATCAAAGCTTTTTAGGCTGCACATTTTGTAATACTCAAGTTTTTGTCTAATAGATATTCAAGAATTTCGTAGAGCTAATATAGATTACTATTGATTAAACTAATAATGGACATTCCTGTATGAATGCATTTGATTTGAATATTGACTACCAAACATATTGAAACCATTTTGTAAGGTTAGCGTAAGATACTTAACACTTCCAACAGTTACACAGTATTATGGTTCATAGCAAGATTGAGACAACTAACTGTTAATTGACGGTTCAGTATTTAGGCATAGGAATTAGCAACTTCTAGTCAAAAATATTTCAAACAAATATCGTGGGAATTAAGTTTTATGTCCTATTAACACGAGGAATAGTTTTGAAACAGTTTTTTTTTTTAAATTCTAAATTGGTATTTGCGATGACAGAAACAATATCGAAGGTGTGATTTAAGTTAAGAATTGCCTGTGTATGAAAATGATAATTGATATAGCCTTTTAAAAAATATTCTTTCTTTCTTCTCATCTATCTTTCTTTGAATCTAATGTTTCCTATATATTTGTCTATTCTCTACCTCTTTTCTTTGCACCGTACATTTTATTCAAGTGTGTATGTATGCATGGTATTCTCTCGAAAAGTATTAACTTACATGTAAATTTAGCTTTTTTCAGGCATAATTTTATACATTTTTGAATACTAGTATAATCATGTCTGAACAAACATATAAGTATATGCTCACTAAATTGCTTTGGCTCAATAATTGTGCTCATCAGACCGCATTGGTACTTCATGCGTAGGATTGTGTAGAAAGCATCCTTCACATGCGCTAATTGTGTTTACACCTTGTCAATCAGCACTCTGACTCTTGTTTATTGCCTGGTTACTCGCGCTTGTTAATGTAAATGAAATAAGGTGACGAAATTGGTTATCTTTGATTTGAGTTGTCATAATTGGACAAGATTATCAATACTTGAAATAATTTCTTTCATGCGATATTATATAATTTAAAAAAAATCATGTTGGGCTTGGAATGAATTTCAGACTGTTTAGTTGAAATTTAGGTCGATATTTACAGTTTCATAGAAGTTCATATTGTTGAAGACCCAATACAATGATCGTGGTTCTGAACCGCATTGATTTGCTCTTGTTATTTTAGAAATATATATTCAAGCATTCCAATAAATGTTTCCGAAAATATGAAATTGTAAAATTGTTTGGGAAAGAACAAATGATGTTAGAATCTGTGATAGAGTGTGTTTATATTTTTTAAACTTTGATTGAAATGGTATTTAGATTAATGATGATTCATTTAGAAATCATTTGAGAAAAAAACTTATGGTTCGTGAGATGGTGAAAATACACCTTGTTTTTATAAAGGCACATTGTCCGTCTGTCTGTCTGTCTGTCCGTCCGTCCGTCCGTCTGTCTGTCCCGCTTGAGATAGGGTACTTTGTGCACTCGAGTTGGGTATGAAGGAGTTGAGCTAGAGCTTTGAAATTTTATACACGTATAAACCAAGGTCTGAAGTCGTGCCTCGTCAAGG
>LQRL01001212.1:0-14075 GCA_001703475.1 Hydroides elegans
TAGGATCTGTTGATAAAATATTGGAATGCTTCTTGATAATCTGTCAGGCTCCATTGTCAATGCAAGTGTGAAAGATAAATCTTGTTTTGGAATGTATTCAACTATGAATTCTGAACTAGTTCTGAAATAGTCTTGAGTTTGTTTTTTAACAAAGCGAGAGAGGGTTGTTCTCGAATAGAATTCGGTAGTGTGTTCCAGAGATTGGGTGTGGAGTGACGATAAGCGCGATCGCCGTATGAAGTTCGCATTTTCAGAATGTGGAGGTAGAGGTTATCCGATGACCTAAGGCGTCTGGATGGGTCGTAGGGTTTTATGAGATCCGAAATATATGAGGGACTGTTATCATGCAGCGATGATCATGTATGGCAGAGCACTTTGAAATGCATCCTGTCCTCTATTCTTAACCAGTGTAGAGTTCGTAATAGTTTGGTTGCGCTACTATCCCTGGGATTTTGAAGAACTAACCTGGCCGCTTTGTTCATAACCCTTTGGAGACGTGATAGTTGAGCTTTTGGGAGAGAAACAAGAATACTATTGTAGTAGTCTATCCTGCTAATTACATAGCACTGTACCAGTGTTTTTGTCGCGTCGACCGTGAGGTAGGGTCTTATTTTGCGAATCCAATTTAGAAAGAACATACAAGTTCTTATGGTTCCACTAATATGAAGTTGCATGGAGAGGGATTAGTCGACTGTCACATCTAAACTTCTCAAACTTTCGGCCGAGCTAATAGCGTTTTCGCCTACGACTAGTTTGCGAATTTTGATCTTTGATCTGTTTCGTACACTACAGACCGCCATGAATTCTGTTTTTTGAGTGGTTTAATTTCAGTCTATTGTTTGTGGTCCAAGTTTGGATTGATTTGATACCATTACTAAACTCTTGGGCGGCGTTTGCTTCGGCTACATGAGTTTTGAGCGAGAATTGTTTAAAGATACCGGAATCGTCTGCGTAGAGATGGTATAGTAAAAGAAGTATCCTAAGTAAATATCCGAGAGGGTAGGTGTAGTCCGAGTAGAGCCTCGGACCCAGCTTTGAACCCTGGGGTAGGGAGCAGTTGAGTTCAAGCGTGTCGGACAATGCATCGTTGATCGAAACGCACACATTGCGTTCGGACAAGTAGGATTCAAACCACCTTATTTCAGATGCCCTATCCGTCAATTTGACGGACGGGGCCTGTTAATGTATAAATCTAATCATTATGCAACTTAATATTTAAGTATTTATTTCAGAACTATTAATGATCGGGGATATATTAAGGGTTTTCTCTATTTGTTTTTTTTTATTATA
This sequence comes from Hydroides elegans, assembly GCA_001703475.1. Classification (NCBI taxonomy): domain Eukaryota; kingdom Metazoa; phylum Annelida; class Polychaeta; order Sabellida; family Serpulidae; genus Hydroides; species Hydroides elegans. The sequence goes on from LQRL01001212.1 coordinate 1,291, forward strand.
AACATGAATGAATTGCTTTTTCATATGATGTTGTTTATCAATAATTATAAAAGCAACTGTATTATATTTGAAATAATATTAGAATAATGTATATGAAAAAAACAGTTATATACATAATTTTCAAAAGGCATATTTGAGTTAATTCCCACAATACATGTATATGAGATTATAATGCAAAGTCATTATGACAAAATATTATTTAACCTATTGGCAAAATACACACTCTCTTTGATGCCAATTGCAAACATTGTTAGGCCGCTAATATGCACGGCGCCATGATACGTCAAGTTGACGGATGCGAAACGGATAAAGGAAACACTACTTTACAACTAAAACATAATAAAACTATTATTCAAAAAGTACAATGCCGCCTTAATAATTTGAAAGTCAATATACAAATTAACCATTGAACAGATATCTCATTTGTATATCAACAAAACAAAAACAAATGCATTATTCATTATTAAGGACAGATATGATCGATAAATATAAGGGTAATTGTATACAATGTCAATTTCAGATACAAAAAGGAACAGAACTAACAAAAAACTGAATCTAAGAATATGTGTGTTTCTTGTAACGGAAAATTAGAGCAAATAATACATACAATCATTCCTGGAAACACCGAAATTGTGATAATATTCTGTGGGTAGGATGATGAACATGAAAGTAAAACATAAAGGCCCATAGAGTAAGAAAATTCATGCTGCATATACTATGCTATTTTTACATTAATGTTAAAATGAAGAACCTGACCACCCCCCCCCCTACCTCATCCGCACTCTCAATCTTATCCCATCATTAAATTCTAATATAGTAACCTGTGCATCCAACTACCATTTTAGGAATATTACAGGGCTTATGATTATAATAATACTTCATATGTTTGAGGAAAAGATGGAATTTTATTGCCCGCGGGAAGTGGAATGCGCAGACCGAAGGCGTAGCCTGAGGCTTGCCCTTTCCACTTCCCAAGGGCAATAAACTCCAATCTTTTCCTCAAACATATGAAGTATTATCTTTATTACATGCTTTTACTGATTTATTTGTTCAAAATATTATTCTTATTCATGTGAAATATATTTGAAATCAATGGTTCTCCCTTCGCTTAAACCAAAAAACGTATGTCTATTATAATTATTTCAATAATGAGCAAACAAAAAGTTCTTCACTTATCTGTAATGAAGAATTAAGTTAACGTTTGAATGTCAAATACGTTTTATATCATAGCATCATGTATGTGTAATTTATATCCATTTTTTTTCAACGAAAAAATGTCAAACAACGCCTTCGCGTATTGATTTATCGTATCATGACGTTTCATCGATGAACATCACACGTGACGCAATATCGTAAACAATGTGTAGTGATTTCATGGTGTGGTTTGCTATTTTTTATGTATGACGCACCAACTTGAAAAATACAGACAAATTATTACCCTCAAATATTCTTTTTGTTAATTACCAACACAATCAGGCAGACATGTAATAATAAAATATACTGCATCGTATGGATTGACGCATGTGTGCATCTGAACAGTTTATATCATTTTTGTAAATTTAGGTCTCAAAGAAAGATCGGATTCCTTAGGGTAGTGTCTTCAGTTGCTTTAGGAAGCAAATTCATTTTGTCACAAGATCACATTAGCTCAATATAACTTTTAATCAAATTTATTTGAAAAATTTAAATTTCATCAGATCATAATATCATGTGAACCAATATTTGATATGTGTTCATTATTACGCCTTTCATTGTGAATGTATGATTATTGTAAATAACAACTTCTAAAGTTTTTTTTTTCATTAAAATGATCATTTCCAATCGGCATTATAATTGTTAAAAAAGGTTTATCTCAATTATTATATTAACCATTGAACTATTCCATTGAGTAATATCGGTTGAATATATAAACTAATTATTGACCAATTTTATAACGTTTAAACGATTATTTGATTGTTTTGATATCAATATTCATAAATGCACTCTTGTGATACAATGATAAAGAATCGAGCCCAGTATTTTAGATAAAAATGTCCTGATAAAGTCATAAATCGCTTATCTGCAGTAAGCGTGTCAATTGAAGTGACATGCAAGATCACTTGCAAAATAACTAGGCTCTATTTTGAATTAAACATTCTGAAGTATTTCTTTTTATGCAATGGATAAAGCACAAACTAAGAGCGCGACCTATATCGTAATAGTGTAACCACAACGTGTAATAGGGTTGCATTTGCAAAATACGTAAAACAATTGCGTGTTATTAATAAAGTAAAGCCATTGTTTTATTTAAGAAAAGGGGTAAAAAAAACAATTTATGATTTTGAGAAATATTATAGAAGTAGAAAATGGGAGATTCAAATTTCAAAGTAAGTGTTTATATCTTTATATGTGTGACGTTTGGTCTAAAACATTTCGTGTTCTTATAATGGGCTTATTTGAAACAGTTTATGGTACCTAATGTTTCTGATATGTATTATTAGAGTGTTCACATTGTCGGCAATAACATGCAAATATTATATTATTTTTGAATTAATGGCTGCAATAAGTGCACTAAGTGAAATAGTTAAATTTCTAAATAAATAAACAATTTGTTTATAATCATACAGTAAAGCGAGATGCTTTACAACACATCATTAGCATATAGAATGTGACGATTGTGTTATGCTTTGAGCTGCACTTGAGTGGATACGTTGAAAAATTCTATAATGCAATCCTACCGATACAAAAAATGATCCCATTGCCATTATTATTCAGTATAAAATTTGTTAACAAACCACTTGTATCTTAAATAACTTTTTTATTATTTGGTCTTTTTGAAAACTAAAAACGTTGTATTTTTTGGCAAATTGTGCCACACCTGTCCATTTCTTTTTAAAAATTATTTAAAATTGCTATCAACAGCAATTGAACAAAATACATGTTATTCAGCCAATATCTGTTATGCATAAAAGCAATGTAATTCCTTAGTTCTACATACATGGTTAATCAGCATAACAAACGTCTGATATGGGGTGCTCGCAAAACGTCCCATGTTTATTGGTCTGATTTGGATATGTTTGGGAAAAGACCGCCTAGATATGCATACATTTGTTTAATGTTTGTGTTTTAAAAATTGTTAGATTGAATTCTATATTGTTTCATTCGCTGACCAATAACTTCGATGGTCCAATAACTACAATTTTGCCTTGTTTGTCATTCAATTGGCTCTCATTCTTGCTTTTCCAAATATCCGGAACCTCCTTCTCGAAGTATCTTATATTATCAACTTATATTAAAGTGAGAAATGTATTGAATATATTACAGTTATTTTTGACGTCGTAACATGACCAGTATCATTTGGGAAACATATCCAGGCTTGTATAGGATGAAATCTGATAACCAATGGGATAGTTTTCGTTTGTTGTCGCGTTTGTTACGGCATCCAAAGTACAATAGTATGGTTCAGAAAATTTCAAATCAAATTAACTAATATATAGTCCTGAAGCAAATATTCGTTCATATATACTAGACAACAAAATAAATGTCCGGTCATTTTATGTTATTATATTTATACTGTATCAAAAGTGGTACATATTAAAACACATTGGGTAGTTTTATTTGTGTTAATTAAACATTGTCGCACTCACTCAATATATCGATCCTGAATGTGTTTAAAGGGAATATCATTCGTGGTTTTTGAAGGGCTAAGAAACATAAATTTCGATCATCATTTGATGTGCACCGTAAAAAATAGGACAAGCTCTTGCGATGGTATATGGTTTTCATAACCCGAAAACGATTCAGCATCATTCATTTCTATGTCACAGGCGGGTCAGCAAATATTGTAAATTGTCGCAAAAACGTCGCAAAAAAAAATGTACCGGAGAAACAGTCGTAATCACATCGCACAAAAAATACCGTATGATATTAAGATGTTATAACATTAAGATTAAGTGTTCACATGCCTTTAACTTTGTTGATTGAACTTTTATTTGAATTTCCTCCATTGCCTAGCCGTAATCCTCGAAAAACCTCTTAGGTGTGTTCGCACGGAAGCTGTAATTGCCAATATTATCTTGAAGGGTGTACAAAATAGAAACATTAAAGTCGTTATTGTCCTAGTTCGCGAGCTCTACGAAGTCGCACAGTGTATTGAACATAAGACAGATGCGGGCACAGTTTCACTTAAATAATCGATTAAGTATTCAATACGCTTTTAATATACAAATCAAGTTGCATGCTCGGGCCTTAAATGATTTGTAGCGGGCTTCAAATGATATGTAGCGGGCTTCAAATGAAAACATCGGGCCTCAAATTACATTAACGCCCGCTAAAACAACGTGATTGGTTCGAATCCCATCGATGTCCCTCTAAATTTGAGATTTTTCTTATGTATTTTTCATTTATTCTTTAACTACGAATAGCCATCTTTAATGAAATGGTTAACGTTTATCAAATATTAAATAATATCCGGCGTTATTCAGGTTCGAATCCCATCGATGTCCCTCTAAATTTTGGATTTGTCTTTTGTATTTTGCCACTTATTCCTTAACTTAGAATAGACATCTTTAATGAAACAGTTAATGTTTATCAAATATTAAATAATAACCAAGTGAAACGCCGTTGCAAATAAAAATTATAGAATTTATGGGGAAAACATACAATTTTAAACAAGGCCGTTTTTATTTGAAACCCATTTAGCGGGCTCAAATGTAAATTTTGGCCCGCTGTTATCATTTGAAGCCCGCAAACCATTAAAAATTGTCCTGTAAAACCGTGATAATATACCACAGTGTCTCGCAAATCGATAATAATAGGTAATAATATTATTATCTTTGGAATATGAGTTTCTGTGAAGGATCATTGAAGGGACGTAAACACTCTATTTTTTGCGTAGAAAACATGCACTGCGTTCATCGATACACGCGCTTGCGTTGATCATTGCTACGAAACTAGGGCGTGGTAATCGGCCATCAGACGTCTTAGACATGTTGTTTTCTGGTACATTGAACATTTATGCTACATGATATTCTAAAGGTTCATTTTACGTGAAAACCTATAAATAAAGCATTACGAACCCAGTGAAGGTAACATTTGACACATTCAAATTTGTTTTGGAGAAAGTGTACTAAAACCGGCAACTCCAGTGCCGGATCATTCGCGAAATGATTTTATAACTTTTGCGCTCGACACATCTGGTTTTAATTTATGAATATGCTACATAACGGTCCAAATATACCAACTTCCATATTAGAAACGCATATGAAAATAAAACTCTTAAGTGGCGTCTCCATGTACTTGTTTGGGTCTCCGTTTGCGTTTGCGTCTGCGTTTGGTGTCCGTTTTGGATAAACCGAGTTCACTGTTTTCTTTACAACTGTCTCCATGTGTGCGTTATAGCATCCGTTTGCGTTTGCGTTATGTATAACGCAAACGGACCCGATCACTCAGAGTGCGGTTTATCCAAAACGCAAACATAAGCCAAAACGGACCAGAAGTGCCTGATATCCAGATAAGAAATTCAAGATTATGACGTAGAAAGGTGTTTCCCGAATGTTGGTTTGGCCTTGTTTTGTGTCAAATTGTGCTTTATTCATTTTAGTTGTGAAATTGAGCATCATCAAGATTCAGATCCTTTATCAAATTATAATATGAGTAAAATTGTTTTCTCTTCCTAAAATAGGATATATACAAAATATGTGTTTTCTTATATTTTTATGCCTTTTTACGGCGTGAAGTAAGGTGACAGTCAACATAAAGTCATCATCTTCTTCATCTTCATATAAAAGCCATATGTTTTCCTACATCTTTATTTTTCTCGTGACTTGTTTTTATAGATCATGTGATGTGCTCCGTTTTGTATAACGCAAAACAAAACGCATGCAAAACGCAAACGCGAACGTAAACGGATACGCAAACGCAAACGCGAATGCAAACAGACACATGGAGACGCCACTTAAAGGTTAGTTAAGTTCGCTATTTGTTTATTGATTTTCAAGAGTTCGCCGAATCGTCAATTGCAAAAGAAGAGCCACTACTGCTTATCCATTATATGTTGTGTGATTTGGTACATCAATTATAAAATATCGTCTAAACACTTTTTAAGCAACAGAGGTTTGAAAAACCGGACATATCTTTTTTGTCGAGTATAATAAAAGTCTCCATTTGTTGGTCAATTTCAAGAATGGGTCAGAATCATGCGATCTTGAATATATCAAACACCATTGCTTTGTTGATTTGTCCTTATAAACATAATCAATATTTTCATTATATACTAGTCCATTAATTCGGATCAAATATCATCCTTTTCTATGTTTACATTACCAATTATTATCTGATTTATTTACGTTTACGTAAATGAAAGCATATACTATTTTCGTGCGGTTTTGAACAGCAATCTGCTTATGGATTATGTGGACCCAAAACTATATAATTTAGACTACCTACGTAGCAAATACATATATCAACGCGTAAATTATGCTTCGGTGTTTATGATAGTTAAGTCAAACACATAAAATATTATTTTTTATGATACAAATAAACATTTAAATGCGTCCATATTCCAAAACGAGTCAGATTTTCCTTAAAACGCTGCCAGCACTGTGAGGCCATGCCCGTCTCCTATTGGTTAAGACAACATCACATGACATAAACAGCAAGCATTTATGCTCTTTGCTCAAATGACGCAACACAGGCACTCTATTGACTGCAGCTGTCAATCGCCAGACCCACCCCAAGGGGCTGCCAAATAGTTGCGAAGTGGGCGGGGTCGAAGAGCAGGCTTATGCTACTTAATGCAAGCGTTGAGTGATTGGCTTTATTGTGACATATTATAGTGGCTATTTGTTAGATAAAAATACATTGCCTTAATTATCGATCAATTTAAGCACTGGCAAGTAGTTTTTGTGATGTTGTATAATAAAAAAGGACACCCCACGACATATGTTTCAAAAAGGTATTGAATTACCGTCAAACAACATTACAGTTTCGTACAAGAAATAAATATAGGGATTTGAATAGTTATATTTTGCCAAAAGGTGTTCATTTTTTTCCAAGACAGCTAGGCAGTTTGTCCTTTTCTAGCTTGTTTGGAACAGAAAACGAACACCTTTTGCGAAGAATTGAAACTATCTGTACTTTATTATAAATTACAGTTTATTAAACAATTGCAAGCAAATTTATTCGATTTCATAATAATGATATTCGCTATTTATTGCGAAAATTAAGCTAAGAAATTATCCGAAAAGGAGTTCCTCGAATTGCTAAAATCTCCTAGCTAGGACGGATTTTCTCTAAATTTCCAAGCAAGCTGGAATTTGGCGGGAACTTTGTTTTATCAGGAACAGCTCGTGAGGTGCTTTTCATAAACATATTAAACGGCATAAAACAGATGTTCGATTTGTTTAATGCTAAATTACAATTTGGCCTTTCATGAATATAAAAAATAAGTATAAATTATTTCATGTTTTAATTACTATAGATCTTTATTTTAACAGAATCCTCACTGTTAATAATGCGAGCGTGGTAGAATCTTATGATGTTTATATATATATAACATTGCAGTAATATCTCAAATAAAGCATTTTAAGACGATATCTTAAAATCAAAAGTTAAGAAGTCAGATTCTTATGCTCTACGAGCATATCATTCTAGTGTTGTTATTACATGCAGAGCCCTTTTTTCTATATACGCGACTGATTCAACTATATGCAAGGCAGTTTGATGTCAAACTTTCCTACCAATCACACTTTCAGAACGCTTACTGTATGCAAGACCATTTCATATTGCACTCTCTGATCACAACTACCGCCAGTGTATTCATTAATTACATGTTGATATATTCCAAGGTTTCCCCCGATTACAAGTTTGAGCTTTCGGGTGTCAAGTGGATCGCCATCCAAGGCATTGACGACTTAAAGCCAGGTGATCACGTGAGTTACTGGAGGTTACCGTATTACCATCACGCCATCGTTGTTGATGTTGACAGATTGAGCCAAGAAATCACGATCATTCGATGGTCCTTTTGGAAATACCCGTGAGTTAACCATTTTGATGTTCTCCGCAACCAACGATACACCATTGCAGTAACATAGTCAAAGCCACTTTTAATTGGATAACTGAAACGAATAAACGTATAGTTTGATACGAATAAACGAACAGTTTGATTCGAGTGAACGAAGCATTTCATATGAATAAACAAATAAACGAATTATAGAAATAAACGAATTTGATACGAATAAACGAATAAACGAATTTGATACGAATAAACGAATTTGATGCCATCATGAATATTTTCATCGTGAATAATTATTAGAAAAGCAAGCACACGAATTTGATACAAATATATAAAAACAAATTTGATACAAGTAAACGAATAAATGATTTTGATACGAATAAGCGCATTAAGTACGAATAAACGAATAATCGAGAAACGAACAAACGAAAACTTACGCATACACGCAAATTTCGATTTAAAAAATTGCTTACGATAGTCCAATAAGAAGTGGTTTTAACTGTTCTTCGTGTTAAGAGCTAGTATTCAAATTTATGGTTACGTAATCGATCTGTTACTAAAAACAAATGGAAATAATTTGCACAAATACGTGCTTACATATATTTGCATCACAGATAAGATAACTTACAACATACATTTTTTATCAAAATAACTGTGTAAGTTATATTGGAAATATACTACAACTCATTGTACTTTTATTTGGGTATTTTTTAGAAAAATAATTGAGCAGAAAATGCAACTATCACTTGACTACTGGTCGAAAATAAAGAAAGCGCGATACACACGAGGTATCACTTAAAAGATTGTAATCAACAAGTTTAACTTATACTTATTTCCAGTATTATAAAACAATGGTACACAATGTGTTAATGCAAAAATCTAGTGTTCGGAGTGAAACAATTGAAATTAAATTGTGTTATTATACAGTGGGCTGTCTGATTATAAAAATAAATTCATATGTTTTAAATAAATTCTCGTTCATTGGAAAATGCATTAGACAAAACATATTGCATATTAATGAAAACCAAGAATGAAGATTTAGAATAACTTTATCTTGACATCAAACGGTAGAAAAAATTGTCAAGCGTATGTGTGGATGCATTGCAGCTAGAATAGACAGATAATCAATGATTTGCTTGACTAAACTCTTTCGCATGAAACATTTACCGACATTTAGTAACTAAACACTGTTTTTAGGTTGTTATGGCAATGACGAGGTGGTACACCGGGCCAGATCAAGACAAGGAGAGACGGACTACAATGTATTGACCAATTTTGCACGTGCCTTTCCCGAATGGTGCAAAACAGGACGTGGTCGTCTAACGCACGACGATTATAACGCAGACTGCAGGTTCAAAACGCAAAATTCGTATCAACGAAGCAAAGTATTAACAGACACATCGGTGACAAGCCTTGACTGTGCTGAATCTGAGTTATGAATCTTTATTTGAGGAAAAGGATTGATCCAAATGTACATTCTGATCGTAACACTGTGCATCAAAGTGCGGTGACAGCGCATAATATGTGTTTATAACTTCATTTGCGCAACGAAATATTCCTTCGCAATAATATATGCTTGTTACACCGAATAATAAGCACTTTGTGTTATTACGTCATGTTTAAGTCGATACGGTGACGTGCGGTTCTAACTTCTCATTATTCTTAATTTTTAACGTTTAACTGTAATACGTTCACCGTTTGCGTTTATCGTTTAACGTTTAGCGTTTAACGTCTATCGTTTAGCCTTTAACGTTTAGCGTCTTTAGCCTTTGAGTCAATATAGAGGTTGTGGCAAGCACACATTATGATACACATAATACACCCCTCACACATGTGGGCAGCCATTGATTGGCGTTTAATGTTTAGCGTTTATGGTTTAACTTTTAGCGTGTAAGGGTTTAGCGTTTATGGTTTGTGCGTTTAACTATAAGCGTTAGTTTGACATGTGAAGTTGGAAACGCGCGTCACTGTACAATGTTGTATAGAATAATCTTTAGTTTTATTTATGTAAAATGAATCTCGTTAGAAACACTTTGAGCGATTATTTCTCATAAAAGACAAATGCAATGCAACCACTTTTTTGCATTGCAAACTCAAACAGGGTCATTTTGAGAGGTATATAGTGAGAATGATAGAACAATTATAATTCGTCAAAATTTTGTAAAATATTTGAAAACTGCAAGGTAAATGTCCCCTCTCTCAATTCTCACCCATTTTGTTGAGAAAGTCTAGTTGTTTCTCATTTCGTCAATCGTGAAGTTTAGAGCTATCAAGAGACCTGCAGGCACCATGCGAACATTTCCTAAATTCTGCAGCTCTTTGAGGCCATTTCTAGCGAGATTCATAGTTAAAAACGCAAAATGTTTTAACATTTTTATATTTATCATATCATAGATAACGCTTCCGTAATGCATTACAGTTCTTAACTCCCATGCAATTTGCAAATAAAGGTGGCATAAAAAGATATGCTCATTGGTTTTATATAATTATAATTATATTATTGTTTACAGTTTGCTTATGTTTTTTTTAAACTTGCATAGTTTGATTATTTGACTGGAGATTGTTTGATGTTTTGCAAATTTCCACCATGTTATTGTTTTAATTAAAAACATTTCATGTTTTAATTAAATCATTCCATTTTCATTGAATGCAATTCATGAACGGTTGTGTGTTATTTGTTCTTTATGTTCAACAGTTAAAACAAATGATATATCTGCATCATTGTGCGTGTCCGTTTGAAATAAGTTGATATAATATGTATGAATCTTGAGCATCCTGAACATCTTGAATTACCTTGAACATAAAATTGTCCTGGACATTAATGCCTTATTTGGGTATATGTACAAATGTTTTTCCCGACTTTCCGGTGCGGACGCATAACAAACGTTGCAACGATGTGGCGTCCGAGTAGGACTAAAAACATAAAGTTCATCCGACACTGGGACGCCAAATTACGTACAGCTTTCATAATGTCCCATTATAGGCAGTCCCCTCGACGTCATGTTAGAATGCGACGCATTTTGGATGACATCTGCAAAGTGTGTAGTTCGAATGGTCTCTAGTGTTTATTTGCATTTTCTAGAACGTTTGGCTGGTATTCCATTAGCCTGGGATTTGCATTTCAAATTTAAGGTAGATTGAATCGTCAAGATTTATAGTGAATATTGGTCATGTATGTCTCATTTATTTTTTCTAGTTAACAAGAAGCCTTATATGATGAAATACGAGAACATGATATTAATACAGGTGTGTCTTTAAAAGAAAACGATTTGTACAAATAATCTGATAATGAAGTTAATGACGGTGAGGGTGTGTTCAATTTATTCAAACCAACCTTCAAACCTAGGTTCAAGCCACTTCAGGCCATGGCGACAATAAAACAATTTTAGTATATTTATTCACTTTTAAACCTTCTTCAAACCTGCCTCAAATCATATGTTAACTTTCATTAACAGGATTTTAATATATAGACATATATGCGCATATTGATTGAAGAGCGGTTTGAAGTAGGTTTGAAGGCGGTTTGAAGCTAAGTTTGAAAGCCCTTTAAACTAACCTAAATTTTGGTATTGTTGAAGCGACGACTTATGCAGTTTAAAGCTAGGATTGAAGGTTGGTTTGATCAATTCATGCACACCCCCTAGGTAAATAATTATTTGCCTAAAACTGTTTGCAAACTGTTTATCTCATTCTAGGCTCTCGTTATATTCATAGTTTTCGCAACGGCCAACAACAATAGCCTTTGTAAAGACTAGTCTGTCCATGTGGATAAAAGAGTATATTTTAAAATATCTAGCTTATATTAACTAAAGCAGTTAGCTAATTATTTCTAGGCTGGAGTTAGGAAAAGTAAGCTCACCGCTAGCTAGCAGTGAGGTTAAATGGCAAGCTGGGTAAAGACGTGGGGTTCATCCATGTAGAATCCCTGAGGTCAAGCACTAACAACATAGAGTAGTCAAGAAAGAAGACATTTTCATTCTATGGTTCATCAATCATCTTTATTCCTATTCAGCAATAACATTACGACTGAAATATTTTAACAACATTTCGAAACATGATATCATGGTAAGAAATATATATATCAGCTAAAAACCGGAAACGATTGGGTGAATCCAATAAAATTGGATTCTCTATTGAACTGAGTTATAAAATATATTGTAACTGATAAAACAAATAGAGTGGTGGATGAAGTAGTGTCAACATATTGTCAATATTTTAATAGACAAAAATATACAGTGTAAACACTTCGTTTGAGTCTACACATATCAATATTCAACAAAACTAAAAATGTATATTGAACAAAGATAAAAATACGTATATACCACAATAAATATATAAAAATAGCATGAAACCTAACCCTCAAGTAACTTAAATGCATAAATCATACATATTTTTTAATTGACTGTAGTTGAACGAGAAACAAAAATATGTAAAGGTAATCTGGAAATACTAAAATGAGACAAGCAAACAACAACTACTAATTTATCGTAAAATATATAGATATTGTACAATCACCATCACGGAAACCTTTCATAAATGATATTACATATAAAATATATCATAACTTGTATATAATTGCAGCATATAACAATTTGACTAGCTCAAGATATCAATCACTAAAAGAACTGACCATGTATACTAAAAGGAACTAAATGCGGTAACGGCGAAACAGCCCGCGTTGTCATAGTTTTCGCATCGAGTACCAACAAGTATGATTCTTTCCGTTTTCCATCCAAAACGACCGATAACAACACCCCGTCGTCTTCGGAAACAGCATTCGGAGCGGCGACAA
>LQRL01001217.1:0-14590 GCA_001703475.1 Hydroides elegans
TTTAGGCCAAAACGTTTCCGACGTCAAAGTTTTAAGCCATGCATTTTCCAAATCATTAAAAAAGAGAGATACATATTCCTTTATAGCTCTATAGTAATTAGATGATATTCTGTTTTAGATTAGTGGTCATAAAGCCTTTGTTTGCGATTGTTGTATGTATATAAAATTGGAAAAGCTTGTAACGTTATGCCCCGAACTATTTATACTAAAAACATGCTTGCCCATGTTGCCAATTTCGGAAAAAAAATATGACCGGACACTTTTTAGGCGGATACCATTTCCAACATACGATTTGCAAGTACATTAGCATAAACTCCATTAAATGCACTCTTGAGTATTAAAATCACCATAAACACATTTTGATAAAAAGTTGGAAGCTTTTTGTTAAGATTTACAAAAATAGTTCTTGCTCTTAAAATATTGTTTTATATGATAAATTTTGCGTGATGAGGAAATAAAATGATTTGGCAATATATCAAGATAACTCTTGCTGATTTCATGGATAAAACATTTCTTTGATTTACATGTGAGAAATCAAGCTTTCAACCGAGTCACAATAAAACGTAACTGAATGCTCTGAAGAAAGCGGGCACCAAAAGAATTTCTTTCGAAAATCCTATTTTCTTCTCGAATTATTTCAAAATAAATTGATGAAACTAAAAAACACATTGTGTACATAATTAGATAAATCAATACATGTATATCAACTTGCTTATGTCCCCGTTCCGGTGAAAATTGTAAGTATTTTATGTTTATTGAACGCTTATTTAAATTTTTAACAATATTTTTTGATACTCAATTGTATCACCTTTTTATATCTACATGTATATTAACATTATACATGTTGATTAGTAATTTTAGTTTAACCGTCAATTCACACATAATACACCATACGCATACGTGATTTGCTAGCCCGAAAAACACGTTACAAGCAACGGTGACTGGTGTGTCACATCAACAGAATCTTAAACCTAAACAATTTAATAATCCAAAGAGGTTTTTTAAATGTTTTTTTTTTGATTGATTTTCGCTTATACCGATATCTTTATCGAAATCTAAATTATCATAAATAGAATCGCTGCATGGAATTCATAAAGAGTAAAACATTGCAAGTGTAAAGCATTGCGTGAATAATTTACTATTTAAGAATTTCGAAAAATAAATTGGAAATTTTACCCCAAAAAAATATGTTCAAACATAACATTATTTTTGTGTATGATTATGTTTTCTTTGTTGAAAAGCTATGAATTTTACCCCAGAATAATACAGTAACAGTTGGATGCTTTGATTTTATATATTATGATATAACTTTAAAGCGTCCCTTCTAAACAGCGTTTGATATGTGCGTTTAACTAAAGGGTTGTAGTTTTTGCCAGATATTATAAGAATAAGTAGGTTTTTTTTAATAAGATGTTTGGGTGTTCCCTGTGTAACAAATAATCATTGAAATCCTGCCAATAAAAGCCATTCATGCACTCAACTCAACATTAAAAATCGAAAGAAGTAATGAAAAACAATATTCGGTGTTATGTCGGATTTATCCCACTCGGAAAGGGTCGTCCATAGTACGTCACATTCGGACGTGAAGTTGGGAGGACGACTACGACTACGACCTACTTTGGGCCCATATGAAGGTTTTATGGACATCCTTTTACGTCCCGGCGTCCTTAAACCGTAATTTGTACATCCGAATCGGACGCGACGTCGATGCAACGTCTTTTCTACGTCCGCGACGAATAAGGACGTCCGGAAAACCTGCCGATTGGGTAGCCAGGATATGTGGCTAATGTTTTGTATGAAGTTGTTTATGTCAATGAGTTATGATTTTAATTACAGCAGTTCACAAATGAATCACAAATAGATAAACTGCAAACAATCTTATCATTTATGTCTTACATTATTTGTCAAAATAGAACTTCTTTCAACAAATGTAAGCATAAATAATATGTTGGGTTCCAAAGGTTATTATCCTGAATCGAATTGCAAATGATTCACAAACTCCATATGTAATCTATATAATAAATCAACGGTCAAATGCCCTAAAACATACGTTCGTTCGGACATCTTTCGTAGATCAATATAGAGCAATCGAGAAAATAAACAAGTAAAGCTTGGTTTGAAAACGCAAATGTAACCGTAGTCTTTACCTATTTAGATGTGTTAGTTTCAACAATATTTCATTAAAATATAAATTGAAATAAATATGGTATGATGTGCTGACTATAGTGAATCTATAGTGCTTGATAAAAATAAGAGCATTGGTGAATATTTTTGGTTGTTTGGGCACTGGAGTATTTTGAACGGGATTCATTGTTCCTTGTTAATTGTCACGAATGATACTATCTCATGTATATGTGTGCTCAATAAACGAACTTGAGACATTATTAGTTGGTTGACACGTTTTGCCTATTTGAGAGATCTTCATATACAGAAGAGCACCTCCCGAGCTGTTTCCATCAAAAGGGCCTCGCCAAATTCCAGTTGGCTTGAGAAAATACTTTCTCGCTTGTATATCTGAGAAGTGTGAGGAACACCTTTTTGATTATTGGTAAATTGTCGTAGTAAGTAATGAGAATCATTGTTTCAAATGGATTAAACTTGCTTGCTGTTGTCTAATAAGCCGTTATTTACAATGTATGATATGTAGTTTAGTTCTATTAAGTATTTTCCATTTTGAAGAGGGTGTTCCTTTTCTGTTCCAAGCAGGCTAGAAAAGGGGAAACTGTCTAGCTTGCTTGGACAAAAGTGAACACCCTTTTGCAAAATTAAAAGGTTAAAAAAAATAAAGGTATCGTTGTTCATAATCGTAAGTTTAGGGTGATTTCACAACTTTTGAAAAATGTGTCGTGTGATGCCCCTCAATGTTCAAGCAAGAGCTTACGTGCACCCACCTGGGCACTTTATATATGCTCTATGCTAATTTAAGCACCCGAATAAATTATTTAAAGAGGTTTATTTGAGACAATTGATAGGCTGGCACTGAATAACAAGGAAATAAATAGGTAAAACAAATGATAAAAATGTCCTTTCATCATGAAAATACACTCCACAAATTTATTTGTCTTTGAATATTTTTATTTATATTTCACTTTGAATATAGGAACGTGGTGCAAATGTGAATAAGTGAATACAATAACAATTTCATAGATTGGACGTGTCTTTATATTAATTAGTTAAAATATCGATAAAAAAAGACAAAAACATAGATTTAAAACCAGCTTAATCCATTCTCCCACTTGAACATAGATAGCACATGTCAGTCAGTTGAGACTTAATTTAAAATAGTTTAGACTGTTTAAACGATTGAATATTGTTGATGTTTTTAATAAAATCAAACGCCGCCGTGTATGTCGGGGTATTTTTTGAAAGCATTCGTAATTTATGGGAAACTACAGTTCTTCTTTGAGATAAAATGCCAAATAAAAAAGAAATTAAACGTTTGTAACCAAAGCTATGTTAATTTATTATGCGCGTTTCACGAAGCAAAATATTTCTTAGATTATCCTTGCACGTAGTTCAGAGCCATGGGCCATATGAAAAAAAACATAAATTGGTTCTTTTTATTATGATATTGATAACAAGACTGTTAAGGACACTGTGTCATATTTGTACAATTCTGCCTTACGATTATTGTCAGACGTCGTGTTTTAAGGTAAACCAAACAAAAACTCTTAACTGTATATTGCCAGCCAGAAAACGAATTGGTGCGAGGCACAATAGAATAATGAACGTTTTTCAATATAAAGTATAGAAGCATAAATATTGTTTATACTTAATTTGCTGAATTAAGCATTTACAACTCTTAAGTGCTCTTCATTGTTAAAACGCAAAAATCAATACACAAAAACAGGTTTCGTTTTTTCCTTTTTTGTTATATGTGCATGAACATTAAAAATAATAATAATACTACGTGGCCTTTTCTTGTTATGGCTGAAATCATGAATGAGCGATAATGTCTTGCACACATATACATGATGGTGATTTATATAAATGACCATCCCGATATAGGCAAATACAACGTGATTCTCGCGTGTTTGCGACGGTGGCGCCCCTCCGTTTGTTTAAAGAAGCAAAAAGGAAAAGGACGTTTGCTTTGTTGTTCTTAATGCATCAAGCATAAATTATAAAAAGGTATTATTTTGCTTTTTCCATTACACATACGAATAAATTGACATTAAAAACGTTTTTCATACCAAGTACCCTGTTGAAAAAACCGAATGGACAGTAGGTACATTGACCTTTTAAGGCATGAATGTTTAAAATTTATGATAATACTCAACAAAGCAGCTTAGAGTCTGAGGGTGATTAAAAGCAGTTCAAAGTGTATATCACATAATATACAACTTTATTTGAAATCAATTGTCTGTGGGGTAAGATAAAAAGTTGCTTTGTGTTTTGGAACAAGGAAGTAATAAGTGCCAGTTTATGTCTTTGTTTTGTAAATATACATAACGATTTCTTACCTAACCAATTTGAATAATGATAAAGGGTTCGATGTAAGTGCCAGATAAGCATTATATGTTTTTGTTAATGCATTAATGTGCTGGGTTATTACTTCAAGAGCTTGAAAATACGATTCATTTTCAAGGCAAAGGATTCAATGCAAGATGTTATTTTATTTATTCATACGTTGCTTATTCACTTACCTTTTAAAATGTTTGAAGAAAAATAGCATTAAGCTATAGTGCGGACAAATTAATTTGACCTTTTTGGTTTTTCCCCATATCTCCATTCCTATCCCTCACAGAAGTGTATTTTAAGACATTATTTAAAAGAACATATGTGCTATTTTCTGATATATACATCATGTAAATTGGAGGGAAAATAAATAAGAAATCGTTGAATGAATCTGTTAGCTTTTGAAAATTGACATTTCATGTAAAGACCATCCATGTTATCCATGTTAAATTTTAACATGGATAAAAATAACGTTCATCTCTATTGTGAAGTCAAAAAAGTCATTTATAGAGTTTATAGATACTTAAAAAAGGGAAAGAAGTTGGGACATACGAAAATTCCCGTTGACAAATGTATGAAAAGGGTAAAAGATATCTTTGAAATATCAACAAGAACATTAGGACGAATAATAAGAAAGGGCAAAGCTGGCCAAGAGCCTCGAAAGAACAAAAGAAACCTGTAAGGAAAGCTTTTATGCGTTTCAAAAAGACGTTATAAAGAGGGCTTTGAACGAAATGAGACTGTGACATCGAAACGATTACGAATATTACTAGCAGAAAACATGACATTGTAATTTAAAAGGAGAACTCTATTAACAATCATTAATAATCTAGGATTTAAATATAAGAAACGCGGTAGCAACCGTGAGGTAATTTGTGAACGTCGTGACCTTGTCAAAGCCCGGGCGAACTATCTCCATTCGATTAAGCATACAGAGAGCGAGGGTACACGGTTGTTTATACCGACGAAACGTGGGTTAATGCCAGCCACACGTCACCACTCCAGTGGAACACGCCAGATCTAAAAACAACAGGAAATATCCCTACTGGACGGGGTCGTCGATTGATTATCTTGCATGCAGGATGCGCCGAAAAGGATTTTTGGACGGATGTAATTTGGTTTTTGAATTAAAATCAATGGACAACGCACCCTATCATAGTATGTTGGCACTTGAATCGCGATATCAAACATCAAGTACTCGCATGAGAGACATGCAGAAATGGTTTAACGATATGGACATCGATTTTGATTCTCACCTGAAGAAACCTGTGCTCTATGAATCGATTAAGGCCCATAAAACACTTCCAAAATATCAAGTGGATGAGAAAATTAGAGCTTCTGGTCATGAGGTGTTACGGCTTCCGCCATACCACTGCAACTTCAATCCTATAGAACTCATATGGGCAGACATCAAAAACACTATTGGATTGAATAATAAAAATACCTTTAAATTAGACCAAGTTAAGTAAATGGTGTATCAAGGTTTTGCCAGAATCACCCGTGAACAATGGAGTAAGTGTGACCGTCACACAGGACGTCGAAGAACAGAAATACTGGACATCTGACGGTTTAACACCCATTCCTCGAATGATCATCAATTTACAGTCCGATGATGAGATCGACGACTGATAAATCTAAAAGGTTTGATTATTCTGTTTGTTTTGGGGTTCGGAAGAGTTCAAGTTTATTTTCAGGTACCAAGTATATTCCATTTTTAAAAGGGAACCCAACGCTCAGACTAAAGTAAATTTCCATGATAGGTCAAATTAATTTGCCCGCACATAATTTTGTAACATATTTGAGAATATTTATTTAAGAGTTGAACCCTTTGCTAGCATTTAGTCAAAAAGACTATACTAGACTATATTACACTTCTATAATCTAAAATGTGCCTCCCCCAGCAATACATGCGTTCTTAGAATCGAAGCATTTTCAATATATTCTACTTGTTAGACAATCAGGTTAACACAAGCTCTGTTTTGGTTATAATTAAGTTAGACTCTATGCTGTCGAGGTAAAGCGTTGAAATCAACCGACCGAGAAAGTGCGACTCACTTTATACACAAGCTATTGTCTTGAATATTGGTAACCAATAGAATTCAGTCAATTCACGAACGCACACAATAATTTCAGAATGAAAAAGCGAAATTTTCTTTCAAAAAATCGTTTTTATTACATATCTTTTACATTTTAAAACATTGAAATCTTTACTTTTGTAAATCATCCCGCTTTTCTGTGAGAAATTCGCTATGCTTAAAATATATTGCATTGCATTTTCGGAATTAAGAGATATAACCCTTAAAGTTAATCTTAAATTTCTGCTACACCTTTAGTCTATTTGCATTCAATTACAAAAGGGCAGTGCAAGTAAGACCAATGCAGCACTTAGCTTGTCAAGATATTTAAACATGATAAAAAAGTACCGGTATGTTATCCTGAAATTCTTTAATAAACTGGTTTTTAGCAACTGCGTCGCTTTTTTAGGAATATTGCAGCTATGTGATGAAATGAAGCATAAAAAGAAATATTGAAAATTAAATATAAGGAATCACCATTTTTACTCTTTAGCATACGAGTTAAAAGCTTCTTTGCATCAGTTTTGTATATATATATATGAGTGCTCATAGTTTGCTTTTATAAGTCAACTTGCTTTCAAACACACCATAGTTAATGTGCTATCTACAAAAACGCCAATTTCAAAAGCATTTGTCAAGAACTAATAGGTAAACAAGTCGACAGCATTGGCAGCGAACCAAGTTGTGGGATACTATATATTTGTTAAACATCTGTCCTGCAGAAAAAAACACGTTCACGAAACCACGTGAAACCTTTCTGCGCAAAGTAATACACCGATTTTAAGATCCGTGTACTTACCGACCATTCGTTTTTGCGAGATGAAAAGAAAACACAAAGGACGGCAATTAATGTCAATTTATCTCAAATTTAACCATTAAATACAACATACTTGTACTATTAGCTACTTTGTTTAACGCGTTCATTCAGTAAAATCAAGTGCTATTGTTAATCTAATTTCCTATTTTAAATAAGTCTAAAGGGGTCCAAGTTGGGTCCTACTGAGAGCATATCAAATTGTGAATCATGTACATATCGAGACTGGTTATTGCTCTGCATCTTTTTAAGAAATATAAGGACCTACTTCAAATGTCTTTAACTTATCTAGCTAAACACCTTTGAATTCATTTGTCAACATTATACAGGAGATTCTGATCAATGACAAAATATTGTGACATAATCAAATTTAACACTATACTTTAGCCAAACTATCTTTATATCTACTAAGCGCGTATAAGATCAATATGTTAGAAGATACTGTTTTATGTTTCATTGCCTTTTTATATCCCTATTTTCAATAGATTACAGGTTTAAGAATAGTAATTCTAAAATGATAATTATGCCATGGATATGAAATATTTGACATTCCAGTTTAGAAATTCATTGTACGGAACATGTTCAAATTATCCTTGAAAATGCACAATTTTCATCAAAAACCCCATTAATGCCTATATATAAGACTCCATGCCTTGAGATAAGCCGATTATCTCGAGTTTTGGAAACATTACATTTGAAACTAAAATGAAGGCTGTAAACCGCGTTTAGTATTTGTTACCGTCAGTCCGTCATTAAGAAAATGAGCTATTTACACATTTCAAGTTTTTATAAGCTCAATGGGATTATAAATATTAATAAACGATTGATATACTTTTTTGCTTGATACTTTCGGCACAAAATCGTATTGACTTACTGAAAAACACATTAAAGCTGTGTCTTTAAGGATTATTCATATGTTAACTTAAAATAATTTCGTGTTTATGTGATTTGTCTACTTAGTGTGATGTTTCATTGTTATTGCACTGACGACTGATGTTAGTATGGGTTACAGCTGTGCTCAGGCGGATTTCTATCCTCTAAAAATCGGAATTTTGGAAACTTGTCAAAAAGTTGCTTTTTGAAACTTGTCAAAAAGTTGCTTTTTGAACTTTGAGTGATTATTGATAAAATTTGATATCTCAACTCTTGTCCGATGAAACACCCAGTGTAATATCCATATAGTTATTGTCGTAATAATCGTATAAATACATTTCAGGTATAGTTCTTGTTCATTTCAACTATTAAGCAATTAATAATTGTTTTCCATTTTACTTTTGCGAACCGGGTTGGTAAGGAAAAGAGGGCTCAGTTGGCCTAGAAAATACATATTTTTGACTATCGATTGAATTGATTGATAGGTTTTGATGGCTCAACTCTAGTTTGACGAAATCTCTCAACCGTTTAATTTAGTGTTCTAGATATTCCTATTTTCAACTGATACTGAAGTAGTGAAGGACTTGCTATTTTTAGATTGCGTATAGTAAGTGAGAACACTAATTGTGATATTGTGGCTAGTTATTGTCGAAAAAGAATCGTAGAAATATATTTTAGGTTGAATCTGGTTCATCGTGTCCATTTAAATATTAGCAATTGTTTTCCATTTTGCTTTTGCAAACTGGAATGGTAGGGAAAAGAGAGCTCAGTGAGCCTAGAAAATACATATTTTGCCATCGTTCAATGTTAAAAAAACAATTTGCATATTTTCTGTTTTTATGAAATAAAAATACAAGATCTGCAGTATTGTGAAAAGTTATTCAAATGATTTCCTTTACTTTATTTATGCTAAATGCTGATAAAGGCTTTAAAACATAAATTTTCCGAGCGGTTTTATCTTATGAGCATGCTGACATCAAACAACAAAGACATTTAAAGTTGATGAAGTTTAAACATCTTAGCACTTTCAACATAAGAAATCTACTTAACAAATATAATACTTATAGTCTAAAGCTACATTTAGATTATAATAACATCATTTTAACATTTACTTTTGGCATTGTGGAAATATGCAAGTCGCGCAAAAATGTGAGTCAATGTACTAAAATCAATCAGACAATCAATGGATTGATGTATATTTAACTTTACTTGCTTATACCGATGCGCCATTCATGTGTTTTTATTGTTATTCAGATATTATATATAAATGGTTTTGCTTTAATTACAAACCTCTCTCACACTCTGTGAATGCTCTTAAACAACGGTTAATTTTTTTAAATAACGGAATGATTTGGTATGACTTTTTTAAAAGTAAATCACGGTAAAATTACTCGGTTGATGATTTTCTATAAAACTTAGAAGAACAAACCTTTACAGTGCATGATTTCTGGTTAAAGTGTGTGTTGTAGAATTAAAAAAATATATTTTGAATGAATGGTCTGTTAGGCGAAACATATATTTTGTAGATGATATAATAGTTATTATTGTGTTGTGTAACAAGGAAGTTAAAAACTTTGTTTTTGTGTTTATGTTATGCTCTAATGTTAATGTTTATCTACCATAATCCAGTTTAAAACAAATAACAAAAATATATTTGCACTCTCTCTGTGTGTGCTAAAAGAAACATAGATATGTGGCATATTGTTGCAATAGCATTATGATTATTTAACTTATTTGCTTAATGAAATACGATTTACTTTAGACCTGATGGGTCCAATGCAAACCATTGATATTGCCCTATTTTCTTTGATAGCAAATATAATCTTTTGAAACACAAGTTACAAAACACCGCGCCTGATGCCAAATAAATGTTAAACTATTTCTCTTACAATAATCGAAGGGACCAAGTAATCAGAAACCTTTGAGTGAACCGTAAGGGTAAATCTTTCTACTTGTGTTGAGGATGATTCTTTTCGGTCCAATGTTGCAGTGACCAGTCGTCTCCTAAAGATTTAAGGCGGTGTTTTAAACTTCGTTTTAAACTATGTTTAATATTATAAAGCGATTATTTATGTTTTATATAATAGATAACTGTAATATAAATGAAATGTGGGGTAATTGGGAACATTTACAGGCCTAGAATGTTTTACATACCATCAGAATAAGGATAAATTCAAATATCGTTCAGAAGCACCACGTGACATCATAATTATTTATTGCCCTTACGGAATATCGGGAGAAACTGTATCAGTAGTGTTTTAATTATACTTTATGTAATTGCAATTGTCCAGAATATGTGTTCCCAACTTTGGATTGAGTAAGGAATATTTAAACTGTTATACTTGCATGCTTCGATTGAAAAATTGTTGCATTTTGTTACTGTCAATTTACTATAACTACAAATCATAACACACATATATATACATGTATTGTTTATATCTTTAAATAGAAGAGTATGTTTGCATATCCTTGTTATATCGGTCAGAATTTATGTTGTTGAAGGATTTTATCAGAGTGGCGTTGGCACTGATGGTAGTATTGGCCTTTTTGAATAAAATGAGCGATTCTCGTCACCACTTGTGATAATCACCGTTTTTCTTGCATGATTTTGAAATGATTTTAAGGACAAATATTAACAAAATGTGCGATTTCATCAGTTTGCGGCTGCATGGATGGACTTGAAATAAAAATAAAAGCTTCCAAGAAATAATCATTAGTTTTACGTACCAATGTGCACATTTGCAGGTTGCAGTTATTATCACAGGCAATATAAACTAGTTTTAATTCCCTTTCAAGAAAAATACGCGCCTAAATACTAATGACCTGATGACTGTGCATACGTAATAGAAAGAGAAGGACACGATAAGATATGCGTTAGATAAAGAAAAATAATGCAAAATCAATATAATGTTTGCTATACATTAAATTAAACTTTTTGGGACAAAACCCCGAAAAAGCCTGCGTGTGTTAGGAAAAAAAGAAACAATCAAGGGTTTAATACGTTCTAAAATCGGTAACGTTGCTTAAGGCAGGTGGGTTAATTGACAAATATATTCTTACAAAAGCCGGGATTAGAATATGATTTGTCCCATCATAGCAAATCATATATGAATTCAATGTCATAAGTGATTAAGAGAAAAAAAATAACGATCAGACAAATATGAGCTAAACATATAAATCTTATATTTGTTCTTCTTAAGTAGTTGTTCGTTTTGAAAGAAAGAAAATGTAAGACGAATTCGAAATAATATCCCTTATTTATATTGAAGATAAGTCCCTTAAGCTATATCATGCATTTTATTGGAATTTGTTTCGATTTGTTGCAGCGCAATAAAAAGACATTACTCTATAGTTAAAGACGAACCAACTATCTAGATATATCAAAAATGATTAATAACAGCTTTTTTGATTCTAGGTTTATTGACGTGTTACTCGGTGTAGAAAAATATGTCGGGAACATTACGATTGATAAGCTATTACTACAATATTTGCTTCATAATATCCTTATATTTTTACTTTAGATAAATCAATTTCGGATACAGAAACAGGTCAAGCGTGCCCGTTTGAATTAAGCATTAATTAGAATAGGTTCTGCACAATTTCAATCAATCTTTTGGAAATTATTTCGTTTCTTGCATTAATTTTATCTAGTCTGTGCATACACAAACACGTGTCAAATATATATAAACATAAAAAATATATAGTTTAAGAAACATAAATAATTTTAAGAAACATAAAAAATATAATTAAGCTATTGAAATTATATGGCCTGATTATCAATATTTCTCTACTGAAAATTGCTTCATATACCGAAATTAGTCCGATTTTTCATTTTTAAATAACCAAAAGACGTTTTAATTTGAACATGCAATATATCGTTTTTCTCATGACTAAGCTATTAAACATTGTGAGATGATTTTAAGGTCACAATGAAATTAGTTTGATCTAACAGTAGCCCCGCTAATGGAGGTGGATGTGTATATATTTGCTACATAAGACGATAGATTGACAATACCTCGACTCAGTATTTATTTCTCAATTCTTTCATAAATATAGCTATATGAAGAAATCTATAAGAAATTGAATAAGTCTAAGACACATAAACGTTTTAATTACACGTAAATGTTTGGTATACATGGATGTAATTTCACCATGTTTGGTTGAAAGATAAGTCTTAAAATATCTCGACACGCTGACATGAAACCTACCCTAAGAATGCCTTGCTCGATGCAATTTTATTTTTTTACAATTAATACCATATATTTTAAACATAACATTGAACAGCGAAAACACAATATTGTGTGCTTAGATCTCGGCGTACTTTTAAACTAGGGCCGATTACAAACTCGGCCCGCTAGGGATTATTAAAACACTTGATTATTAAGAATATTAAATGAGTTCTGATTATCTTTGCTCCAATATTTGTTTGAGTTAATAACATACTGTTATGTTTAATAATTCTGTAGGGATTAATTGACACACAATGATCTTGCAAGTGGATATTATTGAACATGAAAAGTCGAAAAAAAAATTCAACGTTAAACATTTTACCTTTGTTTTCGTTTCACATATTGTGTATATGTGATGTATATTAATGTACTATTGAAATAGAAACTTCAAATCAGACAGATACGTTCAATAAAGAAATTCTTTTCAAAAGACTCAATGAAAAACGCTTGAAAATTGTTTCATCCTGGACTACTGTAATAGTTACCTTTATGGAATCTCTTATGAAAATTTCGACCGGTATCAAAGATTCCAAAATGTCCCCACACGGCTTATATACGGTCTGCAAAAGCGCGACAACATCATTGACACCCTTAAGAAGCTACATTGGCTCCCCAGTTGGTACAGAGTCAACTACAAGATCGCATTGGTAACATATTAGTCACTCACCGGACTCGGACCTGACAATCTACCAGAGCTGCTTGTCCCCCTTCAACACAAAATATCGCTCAGGTCCTTTACAAAAAAACTCTAAAAGTACCGAAATTCAATCTCAAATCCGACAGAAGTGATCTTTTAGTTATGCAGCACCTGCAGTTTGGAACTCTCTTTCGGAAGATCTCAAAACCATAAGTCTTGCTTCGTTCAAAAGGAAATACTTATTTCGAAAAACCTTTAATTGTTAGAGCCTGTATTGATATAACGTGTCTGTAAAGCCTTCTGAACTAACTGTTTGAAGACCGCTATATAAAAGCAGTTTTATCATTATCATTATAAAGATAATCAACATTACAACAAAATCTAATATTTTCATTTGAAACTAAGCCTTTTGAAATTACCTTGTATTCATGTATATTAGTTTTCTTTAAAGTAGATGCTTTGTAAATTTCAGTGTGTACAGAATGAATAATTTAATTCAAAATATTAGGGCGTTTAAAAATTTGAGTTAATTAACAATAACGCATAATTTTGAATTTCAATACCATATACATCAATTGATATTGCTTGAGAATAACATGCACATTGTTAAAGATATTTATATTGATTTTGATATTAAAACAGCAACAGAATGATTAAATATATATATATCTAATTTTAAATGAAGAGACATGATTCTATATATACCAATTTATCTTCGATTTTGAACCTAAGTTGTTTCAGTTTTTGCATCAAGTTAATTTCGGCTAACAAATAAAATTGATAAAATCATCTTATTTATGCAACAATTATAATATATGTTTCTCCTATTTGAATTGGTAAACATATAGAATAGGTAAAGCTGGTAGGTAGGCCGAGTTGGCAAAATTGGGTTCGTTTCTAGGCTGAGTTCACCAGATACCAAAAGAAATACAGTTCTAACGAAGAGCTCCATTTGAGGGTTACTGTTCACAATAACATTCCCCAATATTAACGAAATGCTTTCCAGGATATAAACCTCATATGAACCTCATAATGTGGGGTCAAAATGGGTATAAAAGAGATGATAGAGACTAACATGACCTTATATGTTCATTAGTATGAACATCACCGAGTAAGTTAACATTTGAGTTATGTCTAGCTAACATCACACCATATTAGTCTTTTTCCCAATAAGGAGACGATAAAAGAATCACTCTGTAAGCATTGGAGACCCAACAGCCTTTCCTGTTAACATCTTACGGTGAGATTGAGGCAAGTCAACAAATTATGAGTTCAAATGAAGTGACAATTTTTTTATATTCAATCTTAGGTTAAGTCTTTTTGAATTGGAATTCTACCTATTTTTGTAGTTTGTATAAAACATCATATTGCACTTGTAACTCTAATTTATATTATTTGCAAGAAGAAAATACGAGTTTGATTCAAGGATAAAACATACGTTTTTGATAATTCTTGTGTCAAAATGCAATTTATGTTTATTTTAAAGATATTGAAAGCCATCTGT
>LQRL01001252.1:9604-21328 GCA_001703475.1 Hydroides elegans
GTTTAGTGGGAAAAAGATATATGGCATCCAAATCGTTTGCCGAGAAAACCTGACAGGAATCGGGCTTAATTAAGGCAGAGTCTTGAATTAATTGCTTTTCTTTCGTGTTTATTTTTATCATCGCTCACTCACTTGTTTTATCCTAACATATAATATTTCATTCTCATGTGAGATTGATTTGTATTTATACACCTGTGACCTAGAGATTGCTGATTTTTACAGATGTTTTACGTGTAAATAATCGTGCGCACACAAAGGTCAAAGAATGAAAATTGACCCGGGTGTGTTCGGTTTACATTTCCAAAGCACCTACCACAGAATTTTCGAGGTTGCTCTTGTAAACTTCCACTAATGTATAGACTCACCCTTGGTTATGAAATAAGTATAAGTCACAGTAACCATTTTCTCAATATTAAGCCGCGGGTACAACCACAATCCTCAAAATCAACAACTTCGGAGAATAACAGTTTATGTTGACAACAACCTAAAGTTACACAGAAAGCATAAGGAGGAAAGTAATACTTGTATCTCTGATATATCATATATACCGTGTAACCCTTTTAAAGGCAAAGATGATATAGACCTACAATGTAACTACGGATGTGTACATGGAGTCTAAGGTGCAATAATTGAACAGTAAAAATATTTTCATTTGAGCGAGATTTGTTTTCAGCTATGTGCATGTAGTTATTTAGTTTATGTATCACTGATTTATCCAATCTCACGATAAAGACAATAAGATCTTGTTGTTTCTTTGTGCAAAACCTACAAAAATCACCAAAATGCACTCTTTGTAACACAAGAAAAGGGAAAAACACAATGTTCATTCGATAAAGTTTAATCTTCAGTTCTAAGGCATTGCGAAATTCCACATCCGACTACAAAATCTTAAGTATCGTATTCAGACATAAAAATGTTATTGCTGTATACATCACTCAAATACGCTATCTAAAGAAAATATTTCCATATTTATAAAATAATAATAGAAGATACCATTTAGTTTTTTACATAAGCTAAATAAGCTTCAGTCTCATTAAACATAAATAT
The DNA here is from genome assembly GCA_001703475.1 of Hydroides elegans. Taxonomy (NCBI): domain Eukaryota; kingdom Metazoa; phylum Annelida; class Polychaeta; order Sabellida; family Serpulidae; genus Hydroides; species Hydroides elegans. Next base: position 10,652 of record LQRL01001252.1, read on the forward strand.
GGGTTGCATTTCAAATACAATGCATTAGTTCAGAAAAAAATATGGTAAAAATCCAGTGTTGCAAACACAAACATCGTTTACATTGGCAGACTTTTCTTGTGTGTTTAATCTTATGTTTCAAAGTTACGCCGACTGTTAATATTCATCCATCAGTCCTGATTTGATATATCAGCTCATTATTAGGTGTTCGGTCATCATTATGTGGCAAAAATACATCAATGAGTCTTTCTATTTACTCAAGGAAGTCGCATGATATATTGTAATTTGTCATAGTTTTTTTTAACACAAGACGTTTCCCAGTAAACACGTAATTAAAGAAATAAAAATTAAAGTATGGCATTGATAGCGTTTGAATATTGGGTATCTTGGAAGCAAAATATCCCTAATGTGACACGAAATATACAAGATTCCACGGCGGACGGACGAACATTCACACTTTATATACCATTAACATTTTTTGTTTGGACCCAAATTCAATAAAGAACGTCAATGAGTGTGACGTCCCCTTCGTTATAAAACGTCAATTAAATATGTATGAACGTCTCCTTACGTCAATCGCGTTGAATAAGATATTGTATCATAACTTCTGACGAAAGGAGAAGATTATTCTTAAGTGTGATCAAACATGACGCAAGAATGATATGGTTCAAACAATCTAGATGTTTGACCAATGCAAAAGTGTCGGTTTACGACCCAAAAAAGTATGCCAAGAGAGACATTACCCACTCGGCAAGACGTCCACGGACGTTGAGAGGCCGGACGACCTAATTTGGGCCCGTATGTAAGTTTTCCGGACGTCCTTATTCGTCGCGGACGTAGAAAAGACGTCGCATCGACGTCACGTCCGAATCGGACGTACGAATAACGTCATACGGACGCCGGGACGTAACTGGACGTCCGGAAAACTTACATAGGGGCCCAAATTAGGTTGTCCTCTCGACATCAGGTCCGAATAAGGCGTACTTTGGACGACCCTTGCCAAGTGGGAATAACGACAAATGATAAAAACCAATCAACTCGCTCATATTAAAACATAAAATGATATAAACCGAAGGAGTAGGTGGACACAATATCACCCTCGGCGAATATCAAAATGGTGTTTTATAGCCATGTTGTTTGAAAATCCTATAATAAATCGCATTCCCTCTTAAATGGAATAGTTACGAAATAGCATATCTTAATTATTAACATAGACAATATGGCTGTCTGAGACTCACAAACTCTCATTGAATAAGTTAACATATATTCTACTAAAATAATAGATTCATTAGTTAATAATTGTAAATTTTGTTGGTACATCTTTATTTGTGTTAGTAAAGAACCAGTAAGACCAGAACAATCAAGGATCCAGTATAGCATAATCAGATTCTTGTTAAGTATAGTTTTCTAAATCATAAACATAGAACTCATCATCACATATATAATTAATCGTGATAACAATACTGATCATGATGCATATACTACTTCACATCCATTAAATAACCCGTTATATATTAAAGGCACTTTGATTGCTCCGTCACATATTTACAACGTATTCCATTAAAAAGTCATTTTAATGGATCTGTTCCACCCTTCTCAGGTGTGCCATTTTGTTATTGCTTTCTCCTCATATTTTCAATTTGCCAGCGAAGTGGTGGCCTTCGATAAGAGGCTTCATTGGAAAAATGGGTTGGTGACCCATTTGAAGTGCATTTCTGTAATCGAGACGACGACACAGAGAATTTGATCACGAACGGAATTTCGCTTGGAAATTCTATTTTACATTTGAGTGTAGTTGTGTTGTTTGTGGGGCTATGGGTATGTCATTATAGAAGCTGCTTGACACTTGTCAACACGATTGGTTTTTGCTTGCGTTGGGTTGTGTAATTGTATGTAATATTCACAAATGTTACCTATCTTAATCTACATTACTTTGAAACTGCAGGTAATATATATGTAAATTTATACAACCCTGATTTTAATTAAGGGACGTGGTGGCCGAGCGGTTATAAGGCGTCGGACTCCTGGCCAGTGGTCATGGGTTCGATTCCCGATCAAGTTCGGTCATTGTATGCGATTGGGCACTGCATGCAATATCTCATGCCTCTTCCCACCCAAGAGTGTACAAGTACAACTGGTTACTTGGTTATTGAATGTCAAAAGACGGTGATTGTGAGCACCAATTGTATAATAGGTTGCCTGTCCGTTAAACAAGTGTACACATACATGAAGGACCAAGGTAATAATGGATTATAAACCGCTTAGAGCTTAAGCAGGATAAGCGGTATATAAATGCCAACCATTATTATCATTAGTAAGAAATGTCAGACTGTTGTGTCACTTTTGAAAAGGCGACTTGAAGGCACTATAAAATAACAATGGCAATCACATAATAACATTTCATTCATGCTTTTGACATTTATTGTATAAGCTGGGGAGTCATTTATAAAATAACAGATTCACTCTCACCTGCTAAAAGCAGTTGTTGGAAAATATTTTCTGAAGAACATCGGGTAAGAAATCGTAAGTGATTCTCAAAAACGGCATCAGCGACATACAACTGTCACTGTGTGTACCAACGTGATATACAGTCCAAAAAGCGTATATTGCTTACCCAATGCACACAGATTGATAAATAATTATTGTTATACGTGTATAGATAAAGTCAACGCTATCCATTTGTATAAACACAAACACACTTTACTTACCATAGAGTTCTATCACCATGCCAACAGGCATCACCAGCATAGCAACGAGTAGATCGGCAATAGCAAGCGACATCAGAAAGTAGTTCGTCATATTCTGCAGTCGACTCTCCCAACAAACAGCCAGACAAACTAAGACATTGCCTAGCATGGTTGCAGCAATAAGCCCCGAAAGCGCCAGTACGCCCCATTTTAGGTCGTGGTGATCCGGGGTTGTTAGTGGGGCAAAGGGGGTTGTTGTTGTGTTGTGAGTGATATTAAGGTTGAAGGTGGTGCTTACGTCGAATTCTGCAGAATAGAGGGAGTCGTACATGGAAGAGTCGAAATCTTCCATGATTTTTGGAAAGTTGACAGAAAGATGTCAGATGTTAGTTTTGTATTTTAATAATTATCCATTGTAAAATTTGTGGTGTATTGCCGGGTATGTTAATCCAAAACTCCAGGTCTTGCAAAGGTTTATATCTCTAAAGCTGTTTCAATTATTAATTCTATATATTTTTCGTTATTTGACAGTCTCTTATAAAATACATTAAAATGCATATATAGTTCGATTTCATTTTAGTCGAGTAATATCCATATCAATAACCATGAAAAGTTCGAACTGTTCAGTCTGGATTGTTTCTAGCTTTAATAAATTCTAATATCCACTTAGAGGTGCGATGTGCCTTTTTAGTATGGCCTTATTGCCATATTGCATTTTAGCAACGTTTTTCTCGAAAGAATTATATGATACCATTTAAAGTTCTCTTAGATGAAGCAATGCAAAACTTCATCGAAATTAGATTAATTAATTTCCTGTTAATTATCCGTAGAAACCTTTCTTTCAATGTGTATAAAATCTAATAAAATTATAATTTTTCCCATTGTTTGACGCAGGTTTGAAATTGAGAATCCATATTATATTCAGCTTATTTTTAGTAAATGTGAATTAAGTAATTGTATTATAAAGTGGAAATTCATTTTTTTTCTATCCTGTCACGTTTATTGAATGCCTTGTGCAAGTTCTGCGGTTTTTGTAATATTCTTCTTCTATAAAATAATACTTATGTAAATTATATATTATAATCAATGCATGTACTTTCGCGGCTATTCGTTTTATCATTTTCAAAATATTTTCATCTAACAATTAGCCGTTTCAATTATGTTGTTGATAATCAAAATTATTGCATTTATCATATGTGACACCAATACAAGTTCATGGTTGTCCATGTCCAACTGTGTCATCAACAAACTTCATTGATGACCAAATAGCTTGACCATAGTTTCACTCGCTAGTCTTATTCGCAGCTTTCGCAGTCCATTAATGACATGACCAGTCTCTCTCACCATGGCTTCACTGCAACCATCTCCCTCTATGATTGCTCTTCTTCTCTCTTTCCGTCGCGGGAGCAGCTTTGCTTTAATTTTGTTGGTATTTTTTTTCGACTTGGTTTTGTTTTGAGTAGTTCCGTGTGAGTATTAAGGGTCTTGTCGGGCTCGGTGCTTAAAGGTGTTTGATTTTAGAGTTGATATTAATAATATAGAAATTTCTAAAACCGTTATGCAACCTGTTAGAGTAGGGTGTAAGATTTATATAATGACAAAAATGGCCTCTTGGAAGCCTCAATATCACATTTCTCAATTATTTAACTGTATTATAATTATGTACTTATTTGAATGTTCTAGACTATTAAATGAAATAATTGTAAAGGACCGTCAGTCTAATACGATTATTTCAAACTCTTAGTTTCATGGATCATATCGAGAACATTATTGTCGATTAAGATAAGGCACGGACCCATGAAAGATGATTCAGACTCAATTTAGCCATAAAACATATATGAATAATTCACATTTGATAATGGACCCGATTAGAGTTTATATGAATACATTTATTTCTTAATAGCTTTCAAACAGGAAGCGCTTGAATTATTGACGTCTTGCATACTAATTACTCATATGTGTTAATACATTTCATCGAGTATGGAAATCATGTATTATTTAGTGATGTGACTTGTTCAAAATAGAATTGCATGTCTTATGGTGACTATAGAACCTTGTAGACGCGATATTAAGTTAAGAGTGGTGCTCGAAACAGCAGTAAGTGCTGAGAAACTATTGTAAAATATATTTGCTATAATGAGGAATCACGTTCAAATATTTATATGTCGCGTATGTTATCTGTTACATGAACATACATGTAGTGGTTAGGCCGATTTGGTGGCTTTTTTGTAGATAAAGTGATCAAAAAACGAAAAGGAAAGAGAACCAGAGTATATACATGTAGGATATTACTTAAAATCAACGAAAATAATACATCCAATTGACGACTATCTGATATTAAATTCCACTGTCTGACCAAACCCTACTTTGTGATTTGTGCTCAAATGGCCTTCGCTGTTAACAACTATATAAGCAACTAATAACTACTCATTCCATCAAGCAATATATCACAATTGTCCTTATGGTGATAAATATGTGATGCTTAACAGTTGGTTTTATGTTAAATGTAGAGGAATCTGATAAGGTAGCTGCATTTTGATTGTTCAACGTAATTTGCACCAAATAAACCAAACGTCTCATAATGAATAACATTTGTGACATATTTTATAAAATTTTCTATGAATCAGTTAACAAATAAGTTTGCATGCAATGTGAAACCTCAGGAATCCTATTTTTAAAGTTTCACGTCTTTAATCGACTATTAAATTTCATCATCTATTCGTATTTAAGCTAAATCTGTATCATCAATTATAACTAACAGGGCCTGAGTAAACAACAACGAAAATCTAACACCTGTAGATATAATAATATAAAATAATAGTTCTAAAACGAAAATGCAGAGCATGTTCATAGTTGATTTTACATTTATAATGTAAAACAGTATTTTCAACTTTTTAATATTTTTGTTTCATTCTTACTTAAACATGTAGGCCTATCCCACTCGGCAAGGGTCGTCCATAGTACGTCGCATTCGGTCGTGACGTCGAGAGGACGACCTACGTAGGGCCCATATGAAAGTTTTCCGGACGTCCTTATACGTCCCTACGTCCGTAGAACGTAATTCCTACGTCCGATTCGAACGCGACGTCGATGTAACGTCTTTTCTACGTCCGCGACGAATTAGGACGTCCGGAAAACTTTCATACGGGCCCAAAGTAGGGCGTCCGCTCAACGTCTGTGGACGTCTTGCCGAGTGGGATCCCTCATCCATGGCCAGTCTTTCCAAGTACAACCGATGTTCGATGAGTAATGACATGTTTGTGTCGCTTCTTGCTTTGATAAGCGCAACCCAGCGGACCATTCTTTAAAAAGTTGGAAAAAATATACTTTATGTGTTGTTCTGTCATTAATTTTCATATTAAGTTAGAATATCTTGCAATAAGTTCCTGTTTTTTCTTACGGTTATGATTTATACTGTATCGGAAACACTGCATGCGTAGAATGGTATCTGCCCAAAATGTTTCCGGCCATAAAGTTTCCAAAATTGACACATGGCCCAAAAAGTTTCCGCCCAACTACCAAAAGGACACATGTGATATATTGCTTGATGGAATGAGTAGTTTTGGCCGGATTCGCGTAGAATCTATTCATGTAATGGAGGACGAAAATAAAATGTGAAATTGTAGGGAAATGTTTGGAATAATAAGATAAATATGTTGCTAGTTAGAAACACTTTAATTCACTATTATTCAGATATGTAACATTTCATCGATTGTCCATTTGTATGGAATTCTTTGATCAATGGTTGTCGATCAATTTGCAAAAACATTTAATTAAAGTGTAATTGTATGTTGTGCGAAAATTGCCAATAACAATTGTCATTTAAAATATCTAACCATTAACACATGCATGCAATGAAATTTACAAAGAATCGACATCTTGTCAAAAATCGGTTTACACGGTATATTCGATAAGCATTTTATTTGAAATTATATGTTCTTTGCATAGAACACATAATCAGATACAGTCGGATAAAATGCAAAAAACGTTAAGCCTCAAATTAAAGAGAGCCGTTTTTATTTTTCTTAAAGCACACTATCTTCTTTTTTTTAAAATAAAAAGTAATAAAAATGTAAAACGCAGCTGACTATCAAATGGAGAATCAATAATGTCATTCGTTGTAAACAATACAATATTTTAGACTAACTTCACTTTATGAAATTATTTATGCAGGTTTGTTCATTCGTGTCTGTCCTCCTACAATCCCATTTATTTTTGAACTCTACGTAGGTTGCATTTTGTATTAACAGATGTACGCGAACTGAGTCTAAGGTAACACTGGGTTCTCCTGGTTATTGGGTAGGAATCGAGGTAAGAGCCGCCTGTGTCTCGGGGCGATTTGTCTGTCTCGTGTCCATTGCCTAATTCCGTTTTGAATGATGAGTAGGGTCACCATGTATTGGTTTTGTGGTCTTTGTTGTTTTGAATCGGGAGCATCAGTGGATTGTTGTTATGGAAAGGGTGGGGACGACGGCGAAACGTTTTAGAATTCGTTTTATACGATGTCAGAAAGATTTAGTTTCTATAATGATCCATTATAAAAAGCGTTACATCCAAGCGTATAAATTATGATAAATGATGGCTCAACAACTACAAAAAAAAACATAATAACACTGTATTCGAATGGGTTAGACATTTGTAATACATGCATACATTTGATTCTATAAATCTTTTTGTTTATTTCACCTTAACAAGTAGTAACAATGTAATTTCAATCCTATTCATTTGTATATACATTTAGAATCTTGTGTTTTGCATATTGGAACAAATTACATTTGTCGTGATAATGTAACGGCATTATTCCAACGATTCCCGGAAAACAATAATTATGTTTCTGTGTTTCTGCGTCACGTCTTTTGTAGGGAAGACTGAATGGATCCTATGAATTCGCGCAAAATCAGCAATAATAACTTATTGCGACACACTTATCTTGAACATTTGACTTCCTCTTCTTTCTAGACGGATGCACTTCTCAATTTTCCGGGTGCAAATTGGTATGTGAAAATAAATAAAACTATGATAATATAAGAATAATGGGTGTTATGAGGAGTGATATAGGAGCAAAACGTTGTACAGGGACGTGGGGTATCTAACGCCTGAGTGAGTTTTTTGAGATTCTCGTAGAGAGAACCATCGTTTTTGGTGCACCGGAAAGATGTTAACCGTTGATGTATAGCAATTCCTTACGGCTTACCAAACTTGCAATGTCCAACGGTATTTACCAACTATGACAATAGCTTTGGCAAATAAAATGTTTCATTCATTTAGAGTTATGATCTTAAACATTATTCTTCTCATTGCATACACTTTTATATTGTAATTTATTATTTTCAGAAGAGGTCACATGTCTGAGACGTTGAAATAAGAGAGAGCTTAAAAGCAATAGCCAGTAGGATGTTAATGTCTTGATAGTTTCCTAGAAGAAAACAAAACATGTTATTATCGGAAAATAATTACACTCATAGTAACCGTCGGTACATGATTATAACGTGTTATAAAGCAATAACTTAACGTGTGTTTAATAGCGACTTCTAAGACTTAGCGTCGTTTGTTTGTTTCGTGCATAAATGAGGTTATCACTATCTATTTAAAATTGTTTGCGGAAAAAGGACAATGTGCTATAGTACCTTATATCAAGGCTGGTGAAAACGGGGATCGGCTCCCACCACTTCGGCCCCTACCACTTCGTTCACTGGCCCCTTATGGAAAATACACTTTGGCTCCTCGTCAAGACACTTCGGGCCCTCGTGAAAAGACACTTTGAACCCTCGTGAAAAGACACTTCAGCCCCTAGCAAAAGACGCTTCGGCCGCTCGCAAAACACACTTCGGCCCCTCGTAAAAGACACTTCGACACCTACTCATTCGGAACCTACCACATCGGCCCCTTTCACAAAATATATTTAAGCTATTAATTTCATAATAATTTTTAGATAAATGATAAAGGGCAAATATAAATTCGTAAGAATTAGGGCCTTCGATTTTGAGCCTGTTTTGCTCATTAATATGTCATAACAGTCTATATTTTATTTTTAAAATATTTCAAAATGCAGTTTGAGGATTATATATGGAGAATAATTAAACAATATAAAATGATTATCCCCCGTGAAAACGAGGGGATATAGGTTTGAGCTTGTCGTCTGTCCGTCTGTCCGTCTGTCTGTCTGTCCGTCTGTCTGTCCCGCTTGAGATAGAGTACTTTGTGCACGCGAGTTGGGTATGAAGGACATTTTATATACGTATTTTATACACGTATAAACCAAGGTCTGAAGTCGTGCCTCATTAAAGTTTCATCTCGATCGGTTGAAAATTGTTGATTCTGGAGCACTTTAAAAATTGTCGATTTTAAACTTTTTTCAGATGTTAAGCACTTTGTGCACGCGAGTTGGGTGTAAAAAATTTGAGCTAGGGTTTTCAAATTTTATACACGTACATACCGAGGTCTTAAATCGTGCCTCGTCAAAGTTTCATCTCAATCGGTTGAAAATTGTTGATTCTGGAGCACTCTGAAAAAGGGCGAAAACTATAGTCAGTTTAGGAAATGTGGGTTATAATATAAGATATTATCATTTAAGTATGTATGTATGAGGAAGACAGTCAGTATATACCCTGTCTTTGCTAGCTGCCAAGTAGAAATTCTGCCTCAACATAGTTTCATGTCGATCCATCAATCGTCTTATTCCTTGAATGGCGAATTGTGTTCAATGATGGAACAAGCTGTGAATAAATTAAGCTAGAGTTCTAAAAAAAACACATATTGAATGTGCCTCGTCAAAGTTTCATGTCGATCAACCACAAATTGTAGAAATGGCATTCCACATTAAAAGAAATAGGCTAGGGCTCATATTTTATATTCTTAAACATGATACATTTAAGCTGTGCCTGGTCAAGGTTTCATGTCGATCAACCGCAAATTGTCGAAATGGCGTCACGTTTCCAAGAAATGTTATAAAAACGTTGTGCAAAACACGTTGTGAGAAAATCGTTTTACGAAAGAGGTTTTGAAACACGTTGTGAGATAGACGTTGTTGAAAAGACGTTGTGAGAAAATCAATTTTAAGAAAGACGTTGTGAGAAAAACGTTGTGAGAAAGACGTTGTGAGATAGACGTTGTGAGAAAGACGTTGGGAGAAAGACGTTGTGAAAATATCAACTTTAAGAAAGACGTTGTGAGAAAGACGTTTGAAAGACGTTCTGAGAAAGTCTATTTCAGGAAAGACGTTGTGAGAATGACGTTTTGAGAAAATAAACTTTAAGAAAGACGGTGTTCGAAAGACGTTATTCGAAAGACGTTGTGACAAAATAAATTTCAAGAAAGACGTTGTGAGAAAGACGTTGTGAAAAATAAGTAATGAGAAAGACGTTTTGAGAAAATCAATTTTAAGAAAGACGGTGTTCGAAAGACGTTTTTTCGAAAGACGTTGTGACAAAATAAATTTCAAGAAAGACGCTGTGAGAATGACGTTGTGAGAAAGACTTTGTGAGAAAGACGTTGTGAGAAAGACGTTGTGAGAAAGACGTTATGAGGAAGACGTTGTGAGAAAGACGTTGCGCGAAAGACATCGTTTTATCTTTGATGGTGCGTCTCCTTTAATTAATTTACTGATATATAAGCTTAGGAAATGTAGAATTCGGTCCTCTACTAAAACCTTCTTTTTTCATATTAGATATTTTGTGTATGCAAAATATTTCGTTATTTCCAAGGAAGATTTCAATAAGTACCGACCATTCTGCATTGACGAATTGTTGAAGTCCACGGGGGACCAAGGTCACTGACCTTCTAGTTTACTTGACTTACTTGACTTTGACTTATATGCTCAGGACTCTTCGTCCCCTCGCTCATCACCACGGTCCGATGATCTGCGCTCTGCGGGGAGCCCTGTGTTTTCTCGCACCTGAGTAATCCATTTCATGGGTGGCCTGCCTCGCGGTCTTGGATTTGAGAAATCTTCTCGGTAGGCTTTGGCGACATAGCTTTCAGGGGGGCGTCTTGTGACATGGCCAAACCATCT
>LQRL01001266.1:0-18342 GCA_001703475.1 Hydroides elegans
ATAATGTATTAGTTGGGGCATTGTAAGGACATTATATAGAAGTTATAACTACTACCAGTAGTATATATATATATATATATATATTAATACAATGAATGCGCCTCCGTATTGCGTATACGTTATCAAATTTGAAGATGGCTGACCAAATTTGACGGACCAATACGAAATATTGTATATTAGACATTAAAATTAATTTTATGTAGAATCGTGCAAGTTGGAGTTATGCTATTCTTGGAGTTATGTTACATCTGTATAATTCCGATTTAGCGCTATATTATACAATACTAAAGATAATAACTGAATAATATTTATTCTGGTATAAACATGTATATAATCTATTGCATGAACATGTTTGTTATGAACACATGTGTATATGTTTCATGATTATCGGGCTTTTTTTAGTATAATCTCTTCGGTTTTTATCAGTTATCAAGTTAAATGGCAACTTGCATAATTTGAAGGAGGTTAATCAATATATTATAGTTTATAACCCTGTTTTTTAACTTGACTTGAGAGTTCTACTGTACTCAAACTCTTTTTCATCATTAATTTGTCAACAGTTATTTCAAAAAATATATATATAATGGTATAAAGGTATATACATGTATGTAACATGCTCACTTTATCATCTACTTTGTTTCTTACGTATATCTGAATAGTATACATGTAATATTAGCCGGATATCAGTTATTTTAAGGCAATGAAACACATTCGAGCACCAAATCCTAATATTCCGATTATCATGAATTGACATTCCAGCTTTTGATTTGTAAAGAAAATCTACCTTAGTCATGTCAATATTTAATTTTGCAAATTATATAATTGTTGGTGGCTCCATACATAGAGGCGTTATTAACTTGATGATTTTTATTCAAACATATACACAACCAATGCGTCACGGGATGCTCGTCAATGTATAGTTATGAAGATAAATAACAATCATGCATATCATATCGATAGAAGTAAGTCAACCCATGTTAAGTCATGTAACCTGTGAAAAATTCCAAAAATCAATGCATAAATGTAATTTATTGATCTTGCAACGTAATGCAAGGATACCAATAATTCTGGTTGTTAGCTGATTAACCTATATATGAACTCTGCAAGCGCTTATCTAGTTTTTGATTGAACAATATATTATATTTTTTCCGATGTCTTAAAACTGCGCTATGTTGCTTTTAAAAATAATAAAATGCAAACACAAACATTGTTGTGTCATTTCTGTTCCCGCTAAACTCATATAGAGCATACATTGTTTCACTACAGAAAGATATTCATGCAACAACTCGAATTAACTTGAGTAAATTAGTAGTAATGAAATCATTATGATTTGAGATGATTACTATTGGCCCATTTCGAACCTTTTAGAGAAGATTTTCCCTATATATTGCTATAATTAATCGTTTTCAACTTTCTAAGATAGGAAGAAACAAAGCAGTATAAACACATCATGCATGATTTACAAAACACGGTTTTATTATGTTCCGTTTTAGAATGTAAATCAAATACCTCTTTGTGGTTATATATCACTTTCATAAAACACTGTGATAAAAATATGCATGGACTGATGTACCGAACACAAAGCAAGTCTTTGTGTAACACTATCGAGTCCAATTCTATGATTAGGTATATAGAAAGCCTCTGCTTTAAAGTTTATTTATGTGACATAATAATGCATTCGGAGTTGTCTCACATTTACGTGGGTGCACCCTAATGATAGCTTTTCATGGTCAAGTCTTTAGATGCAAATCGTCGTTGAACCGAGTTTATGGGTAATGCCTCTAAGAAATACGCCATTGTATATTTCTCAAATTATATCATTTATTAATCATCGGTTTTTTAGATATGCTTTAAATCTGTAATTATTTTACGAAACATATTACTTATTTGGCAACTTACTAAATGTACTTCAATTTATCAAATAAGGCACACAATTTTAAAATGGGTGGTGCACCATCCTGCAATAAGGCAGCTGAAAACTGGTGCAGCCACAACATGTGATCATGAAGATAAAAAACTACTTTGGGACCAACATACATATGACTGATCTCGGCGAGCTACGCAATAAACAAAATAATCCTCCCATCCTGTCACTCTCTCTCTCTCTCTCTCTCTCTCTATCCATCTATATTTTTATTTCATGTCTCTGTATGTATGTAAAGCTAAATATAACGTGTTTACAAACAAAGATATACTTATATTTATACTATTCAATGCATGAACTTTTAAAATTGTTACTTTATGTTAGATTTTAAATACATGTATTTCAATTTTATGCATACATAATCATTTAGAGTTGTATGATTTTAATTTGGGTTGAAAGCTATGTTTGACTGTCTACAGAGCTTTGAAATTTCGTTATTTTAACTCTTTTATTTGTTTGAGATGGAAGTGGTTCTATCTGTTGTTTAATCTCAATTCCTTTTGAGTGATAGTTATGCTCAAGTTATGGGCCTCAACGATAAGGATCGAATGCACTATGTACGCAATGATTGTCTTGAAAGATACCTCCCAAATAACAAAATAGTCTTTCAAAGTTATCTAATTCTTTAACTTATTTTTATGAAATGCATTATGCACCTTCATTTTTCTTTTGACATAATGCATATACAATTTACTTAAATAGATTCTGCGTCGGCCCTTTTTTTGCTTATATACCTTTTCTAACTTTTTTTTAAAAATAAAATCCAACCAATGAGTAGGTGATGGTATACTATTTGTCATTTGAAGGGCTCCGTGCAACAATGTGTTAAGTTTGACAATGCGTTAATGTTATGAGAAAACATGCATTAAAAGATGTTGAATTGCTCATTTATATAAGGATTGGGAAGTGACCAAAGAAGAAATAATTATAATTGCATGGATTTCATAGCATTATTAAAGTACATAGCTTTGATCTATTATCTCCTGACGCTTTGCAATACATTTTGTCGAGACATGTTAAGTATATAATTGTCGCATGAAGCCCTTCATTTGTTTCATTTCTGTTTTGTGTTATAAGGTGCCTTTTGGTATCAAATACCAGATCCTAAAATACATGCGTACATGCTTCCAGGTCGTGATTCTACACGAGCACTGTGTTAAAGATGTATTACCGGCGGGTTATATACCGATTTTTTTGTTAAAACAAAACGAGGATTTTACACCGGTATTGGTAATACAGCATTGGCAAATTCATAAACTAATCGATTTCGGATTTTCATATAGTTAATTATTGTGATTATTTATCGATATCATAACGGTAAAAGTTTTAGAGCTTTAGTAACGTATGGACGTATTTTATTAGGAGCAACAAATCTTTACTGCCACAAATATAAGGGATTATTGATTAGTAATGTTGTGATAGATAGACAGACAGACGGACAAACCGAAAAAAACTCTCGTTTCACGAAAGGGAGGGGGGTTGTGATAAACGTGCGAACCGTTTTATTGCTAAGAATGATCGATAAACTCATGATTGATTCGCCACAGTTAATTTATTAATCATGATCACAGTCATCTTTAAATTTATTTTATATTCTAAAATAGATAAGTAAGTACAAACTTATTGTTTTATATAGTTCTAATTTATTTGCTTTCTTCAATCAATAAACTTAAATGATTTAACGTGTCTGCATATATGCATAAAATATAGGTGTTTCGATACAGAATAGTTGTTTTGATTGAGGCATTAGGAATCAAATAATAAATGTAAAAAATAATCATCAATATGCAGTTTATACAACGATGCGGATAATACATATATTGCATAAACATAAACAGCTCTAGACATTTTACTAAATATACGGTTTCAATATGTTATACAATAACGATCACAGGATTCAAGTGGTGCCGGTTATACAAAGGGCAATTTATTCACCAGCTATTATAGTACACGCAGTAAACTATGACAAAAATATAACAAAAATAAGTATATTTATATAAAAGCAAGTCATTAAAACATAGAATAATTACTGATAATAGCTTTGTCAATATGTTTGTCAATATTTTTATCAATATTGTCAATATTGTCAATAAAAGAACTGACAGAAGTACAAACTCAAACATAAATTTTATCGTTTAAAAGAAATTAATGACTCTCACAAACTCATTGTTATTGTTACATTGTATTCGTGTATCATTGTCTTATAATCAGACCAAGTTTATCGACTTTAGCTATGACACACAGAAATGTATAAATCATAAAAGAGTTGTATTGATCTTCTATTGAAAGACAAGGGTATCTAAATATTTACTTGCTTACTTAAGTACTACCTAACATATACATGTGCCCGGTATGTGATCGTATATCAAAACAGAAAGTTATTTTTTGCGTTTTTACCTATGCCAGTTATTTGGCCAGTGTAGTGGCCTTAAAAATGTCTAAAGAACGACTGATAAATGGAAAAATTATTAACGACATTTGTTTAAATAATACTCAATAATGATAATAATCGCAATATCAGATTGTCTTTTTAACCCATTTATGAACGGATAGGCAAATAAATTTACATTTTGAGGATAAACATTTTAGCAGATATACATTTATTAACCAATGCGTCAATGCTATACAAACAAATGGGCTATGTTAGGTGAATCATAATTACATTTGTGATGTTATTTCTGAAATGTGTTCAATAAAACGACATTGACATATCACCAACCATCATGGCATCGATACCGGGAGCGTGTTTTTCAGAGGTACCAGTACGATTAAAGAATAAAACGCGAAGAAGGTCAAAAATCAAAGACACTCCGCATAACAAGAAATGGACAGAACTTGCAGGTGATGTTCTTCAAAAGGCGAGACAAGAAAAGGATCGCGAGTTACATCATTTGTCTGGTGATATAACAGAGAAAAGGTCTGATAACGAGAAACTAAAACAGTACAATGACGATTACGAACGCAAATTCAAAAGTGAACTATTTGATGAAAGAGAACGCGAACGCAAACATTCAGACGAATCATTGATTAAACAGCAAGACGCCATACGGCAGATCGAATCTTTAAAAGCTTCAAATGAGAGAGTTCAAAATGAATTAGATAGAACACTTATTCGATACACGACAGCTGAAAACGAACTAGAACATTTAAGACGTGAACAATTTCTAAATGGAAGACGAATGGAAGTGAGAGAAAGGCAAGCTAACGAAGGATACAAGGCAGAACTAAGCCAGGCTTCTAAACGCACAGAGAAACTTAAGTCATCTTTGGATGAGGAGATGAGAAAGAGAGCGGACGCTCAAGCGAGCTTAAATCAAAGTCAGGAAAAGCTCGGTCAAACGACCGATAACCTTCAGAAGGCTAGGAAAACTATTGAAAATCTGAACGATGAACTATATAAGACAAAAGACGAGATTGCTCTGTTAAAAGCTAAAATTCATGATAAGCAATGCATAATTGAGGAATTTAGGCAACAACTGGCAATTACAGAAAACAAACTCGAACATGACACTAAGGTTCACAAAATAGAAATCAAACAACTTGAAGAGAAGCTGCGTCAAACGAGAAATGAGCTTCACAAAGAAAAACAAGCGTATAAGACCTACATGGAAGAACTTCAGAAGACAAGAGATGTAGCTGCGCGGAGCCAAGCTTCAGCCAAAATTCCAAACCCTGATTATCAAGCAGCAATTGATGACTTACAGCAAATGCTTGAGATTAAAGACAGGATGTTCGAGCGTGACAAGAAGATCTACAACACACAGCTCAAAGAGCTACAAGAAGAGAACAGGAGACTGGTGAAAGAAACTGCGCGCGATGCTTACAGGTAACCAACTATATTTCTGCGAATATTTGAAATATTTGATGGAATTGTGAGAGTTGTTTAATTAATCTGACCCTGATTGCTTTTATATGAATAATTATAACGATTATGAATTTTGATTAAGTTTCCCAATTCTTTAAAACTGCAAAAATAAATGTAAATAAACGTATATATTACGCAATTTATATTGTTTAGGCTTGCAGTATCGATGGACGGAAGCGCAATAGAAAACATCATCATTCAAAATCGACCAATACAAATCGCCGAGGAATACACGCACCTGATGACGTCATTTTGGCTCGATGCCAAATCTGCGCTGGATGATTACACAACAGAGGATAAATCGGAAGTAGACATGATTATGTTGTTGTTAAATATTCTATTGGTAAGTTTGATTATTGATTGAACATCATATTGTAATTTTGCGTTGTCCCAGCGTTAGCACCATAACAAGAACAATAAAACTATTTTACTTATTGATAATAAGAATTTATAACGGTGTTGTATCATATTTTGTCAGCATAGCAGTGATATAGCCTTTTTTACTACAAGATATGCGTGTTAACACTGGCAACTAAACTGATATACAGTAGAAAATTATTTACTCGAGGTGCTCGGGCTTGAAATGCACCTCAAGTTATCCGTAAATTCGAGTTAATTATGGTTGTTGATACATTATATATAAAAAAAAGTAGGAATCACCTTGAGATATGAAAAATTCGAGTTATAAGTAATTGAGTTAGAAAGGTTACCCTGTAGTTCTATCTGGATTGTTTTTGCACTTTTCTAGTTATGCTAAGAAACATTTGCTCCACAATAAACACACTAAGGTCTAGATTAAACAATACATTTTATGGGCTCGTTTTAAATCCTTTAGATACATTTTTACCCTAAACATTACTCTTATAATTTGTTTTCAATTTTTGAAGATATGTGAAGAAGAAGCAACAAAGCTGTATAAACACATTATACAGGATTTGCGAACCACCCTTCAGAATCCCATGCACGGATTCAAAGCATATGAAGCATCAGTAAGTTTCGAGTTTATGTTACGGGTGTTAAATTATAAATACATTGTGATGATGTATCGCAATTATGAACAATTTTTAGTTATATTTATCTGCTATCTTTTTCGTTTACGAAAACGGGGCAGGCTATATTTTTGGTAGGGTTTTAAGAAATAATTTGTCACTCGCATAACTGGGTTTTAGAAGTAATAGACAAACACAAAAAGTATACCACAATCATATTTTGTACGTCCCTACAAAGTGTGCCAATTTCTTATTGGTTAAAGCGACACGTGACAATCAACCAACAAACAATAGAGTTGGGGCCTAGAGAAGGCGTGACATTGTCGCTTTATACTACGTAATCATTGCGTCAAAGTGCAAATGCAGTGTTTAGAAAACCCTTCTTATAATTATTATATTTTGTTGATTAGAATAATCGAAAGCATGAAATGTTATGCAACATTGAATTTCAAACATTGCATATATTTGTTGAAAGATCGAAGAATAAACAAACAAACAAATAACAAAAACTATCTATGACAAACACACCAAAAGCTATCTATGGCATTAAGGGTGTGGTCACATGGAGCAAACCAACCTTCAAACCAAGCTTCAAACCACTTACGATCGCGAAAGCAATCCACAATATTTTTGTCTTGCTACATATTATAATCTGATTTCAAATAATATTTAATCAAGAGAATAAAATCAAAATGTTCAATCATGCTAGGAAAAGCTTGTTTATTTCGAGTATATTGTGACGTAACAAAACTTGGCTTCAATTTTTAAGTGAAAGATAATTGCATCACTGTCGGTTCATTGTTACGTAATAATTAGGAGCACACAGTAAAAACGTATGTTGTCGCTCCATGTGGCGACACCCTTATCAATGAGACGATTATGTCTGGCAGTTTGCTCTTGAAGAACGTGTCAAAAATATGTTTATAGAACAGCACCCCACGAGGTGTTCCTAAAAAGGTGTTCCTTTTCAAAATTGATCTAACTAAAAACATTCGGGAAATTCCGATTTAGCCACAGGAATTTAGGGAACAGCTTTTTCAATAATTTTCTATCTTTAAAAATCCATTTTAAAAAGTTATTTTAATTTTATTCAGACATATAAACCTTGGTGTTCTTAATCAAAATGTAATGATAAATTGGTATTTCATATCAGTATTTCGATTTTTCCTTTTCACAAAAGGTGAGCGCAATGAGGCTAGCTAGCTACAAAACGAGTAACAACTTTTTGTAGAAATGTATCTTCTTTATTTAATTTTTTATTGTATATTTCAATTAGAGGTTTTATATTCAAATTAGCGCTTTTTGAAAATAAGGTCGAGGGATGCCTTCTTTATATACAAACCTCGTTTGGATAAATATGAATTCAAAGAAAGGATAACAAATTTATGTGCTAAGAGCATAGTATCCCTCTTGTTTAATCATTATTTTAATCATGATGTGCGAAACATAACGGCTGATTTGCATATCTCATACAAATCATGTCAATATGTAACACAATATACATTCCATCACGTTGCTTTTGTGTTAACCCAAATTGAACTCATCTATATTAATTCATGTGTTACAATAATTGATTCTGAAACAAATTCGTCCCGCGTGATTCCCTCTTACTAAGGGCCAATAACGGTTCAGTCTTTTAATACGAAACGATAACTGTATCGAGTCAATGGGTAATAGGTATAATTTTACCGTCATTATATACATGTAAAATTGTATCTAAAGGCGCACGGGTTCTTTTAAAAATGGCCTTCAGACCTTCAATTAATTTAAGAATATCAATACTTATTTTGAAACTTACAGCATGGACTTCGATTACGTATAATAATAAGGAACTTTTATTTATAAAGGGAGGTGCGCCATCCCTTGATGAGAGCGATGAAGGGCCGGAGCTGCCAAGCCATGTACTAACAGTGATAGAAGACTACTTTAGAACCAACGCTCACCAGGTGGATTTTAGAGAGCTACGACAGGTAAAACATAGTTCATTACCTCTCCAGAGGTCTCTTATTTCTAATTTAAAACATTCTCTCTATCTTTCTCTCCCTTTCCCAATTTGTCACTATTTATACATCTCTCATTCTCCTTATCTTACCCTCCTATCTCTCTCTCTATCGCCCTCTGTCTCAATGTCTCTCTTCCTCTCAACTCTCTCCATCTCTCTTATTCTATTCCTCTCTTCTCCCCCTCTTGCATATCAATATTTTGTGGCCGTGACATGCACATAAACAATATGAGAGCCGAGGGAGGCATTTATGTTTATACTTTCGAATACAATACAATGAATTAAAGAGTGTTCGAACTCTTATATGTACCACGCATGAGAGTCATGCTAAAACCTTTGTTAGAAAATAAAACATTTTTATACTGTTAATTACATTACAGCGAGTTGAATCATCTCTACAAACCAAATACAGTGGCAACAAACGTCACTTTCTAACTACCAGTCTCCAACTCGATGATATGTCTCAATTTATCACAGAAAGCGTCTGCATTACATGGAAAATGGCTGTTCAACGCCCACCCATGATATTCGACTCGTCCCAAATAGGTGAGCCATGGCACAATGATGGTCATTTGGAATTGATGACCGGTTCAGAGCCTGATGCGGAAAATGCAGTTATTCAATATTACAAAGGACCAGCATTGTTACACGCGGGGAATATGATGGTAAAAGGATCGGTATTTGTTCATAGCCATAAGGACCAAAATAAGATAACGTAAGGAACCAATAAAAAACGAAAATAATGCAGCTTGTATACTCTTAACTGTTTCAAATTTATGTTGGAACTAAGATTGAAATAACTTATTTGGTGGAGCTTCAAGGATATTTTTTACAATTAGAATGCCAATATAAATTTGTTTTTTAACATTTTAGTCCTTAGTTATGAAAATAAGTTTTATTGTACACTGTTGTGCATAGTTGAGTTCATTAACGGTATTTAAATCTTCGATGTATATAAAATTTATTTAAATCATAACAATATTTATCCAATATAAATATATGTGATGAATAACAATGCTTATGAACAATAACTCATTAATGGATAAACAATATATGCACATGTACATGTATACATGTACATGTATACATGTACATGTATTTTGAATTTCATGCTAGATTGCATATTATACAATCAGGCAATTCAATAAGCACTTGGGAAGTAATCTATAATGGAGGACAAGTGGTTACTTGCTAGATGTTTAAGTGGTTCGCGGGGTTAAGGTACTCATGATCTATTATCACAGCTTTGTTCAATTTATTTGTTGCTATTATTGAACAAATTACTGTTTTAACTTGTCTTCTGTTCTGAACCATATAATAGTGTAAATGTATTGCGATGCATGTTCATTTGAATTGCTTTCTTAAATATATGAATATAAATTATAAGAAAATGATGTTACTATACAGGATATTTGCCTATGTTATAGAACGATCTAGATTTTCATTAATTCGAAACATATTAATTTATTTTTGCAATAATATATTTTCATGACTTATGAAAACAGCAAAACCTATTATATTATCACCAAAAATAGACAAATAAAGTTATAAAATGTGTATGCACATATGTTTAGTGTCATGTTTGAAGCCAAATACCAATTATTGAAAAGCAATAAAATAACAATTCGAGCACTAAACCTTGTCAAATTGATTTGCAGAAATTTCACATTTCACTTATCATATTCTATGCGAATTCCATCTTCGATTTTTCAAATTTCATTTCGCAAATGACACGTGAAAAGCTGGCATTGATAGCATAAAAAAAAACAAATCTGAGTGACTTCCTACATAACTCGATATGCATCTTGTTACTGAAACTGTTAGTTGAAAACACAACTAACTGTATGCTTTCGAGGAATGGCAATGCATCGTAATGAATACAAATACAAATTCACGCCTAACCCATTGATTAGGGTCAAATCGATTCATGTTGAGGCATGTATTATATGACATATTGTAATTGATTTATATTTCGTTGCATGCTTTTCTTCAAGATCTGGGTAACAGCATGGGACTTTCTGTGATTATTGTATTTTACCTTACATGTCATTTGCATTTAAAGAACAAATTTGCCCAGTATTGCGTTTGTTGTCGCATTCAATTTGAGAGGATAATCACGGCTAAAGCACTCTCCTTGTGTTTTGGTTATTCCAGTTTGGATACCGAGCTGGCTAATAAATTACGTTTAATCCGTTATGTTAGCCTAATCTGGAGTTTTGTAGTCTTAAGTAAGCTCTTAGTACATCGAAATCTATTTATGCAAGCCATAGACAATCTAATATATTAGCCAAATGCATATGTTTTGTATATACCAACTTTCGAGTTGTTAATTCGACGCTAATGTAGCATTAATCTTAAGAACGTCTGTGTAGTGCTGTTGAGTATAAAGAAAAGTTTTATTGGCAGAATGAATAGTTTAGTAGACTCTGAGTATATATATATAAAGTATCAATACCAGACATTATTATAATCCCCCGTAAACCAGAGGATATTGGCTGAGCTTGTCCGTCTTGTTTGTATGTCCGTCCGTTTGTAAATTTAATTGATATTGGGTAGTTTGTGCTCTTGACGATTTCATGCTGTAACCATGCTGAATCCCTTATATTTAATGCGTATAAGTTTCTAGGGGTGACGTTATGACCCATCTGGGTTTAATCTCAATCCCATGTATGTTCCTTTGGGTTTCAGAAGATGATATGTGCTGTATTGACATCTATGGCTACAGATGGTGAATAATATCAAAATTTTGTGCTACAATTATGCTGTTAAACTATTGAAGTTGTGTGAATAAAACGGCTAAGAACTGGAAAAGGCTCACACGCTTTAAAAATTAAAAACGTGGCTGTGAGTATTTGGAGTGGTTGTGAGTATTTGGATATTTTATTTGTCCTCGTGTAATCTAGCATTTGCCTTATACCGGGCACAACAGTTTTGTAAGGTAAATGTATTAATACGTTTTCATATTTATATACGGGCCAATATGTAATTCAACTTATATGGTAAATGAAATTAAAAAAGCACAAGATAAAAAAATATATGTACATAAAAATAGTCATTTTAAAGAACACTCAAACTAGTTAATAGTGTTCTATCAATTTCATCAAGTTTCGAATACTCAAATACGGAAAATGTTATTCTAATAAAGCGATTACCAAGCAAAGTAAAATTTGTTCACCAATTAATATTTCTAATGGAATTGTCTACCCTTTATTTATTTCGATGTGATAAAACTTTACTATCAATAAGTTGTTAAATTCCTTTCAAAAATTCTTTACTTCAATTTTATCATTCCGGGAGGTATTCACAACCACCTGTTTTTTTTCATATTTTGATGTTGTGCGCGATCTTGCCACCGAGTTCACCAATTAAAAACGAGATCAGTATGATTAACATGCGCTGCTTTCAAAGCGAATCTGTCCAACCGGTCTTTTTGTCACCTCTTTTCTTTTTGGCATAGGTGACTACGAATCAGGTTTGCCAGGTGAGCTGTAATGAGCAGGAGGTTCCTCCGTTGAATGCAACATTTGCGTTGATAATCAACAGCAATGTCAATAGGGTCTTTGCACAGGAAAAGTGTGCTTTGTCCAGTCCAGTCACCAAACTCGAATATGGAAGTAATGCTTCCCTGATACTCAATGCGCAGTTGCAAATTGAAAATACATCATGAAGAGTCCGTACATATGGAAGTTATTGGCACGAAGATGGGCATTTCAGATGCTCGAAGCCGGAGGCTGAGTGCATCTGAAATGCACGTCCGAGTGCCAATGACTCCATATGTACGGCTTCTGAATGTTGTATTTTATTTATTTATATTTATTATATATTATTTATTTATTATTATTTTATGTCAATAAAAGCAATTAGAATGCCATTTTAGTGTGTTTTTCATTGATTGGTAATTGGAGAGTGCCGATACAGCATTGTATTGCCCTCCAGTGCCATTTCTATCATTCTCTTTACATTTAGATTTCCAACATGAAATAAATAGCGATACAACACATACGCCCATTCTTTGTCACTTAGTCCCTGCACGTCATTTTTTGTTAATTTTTATGACAGATGAATAGACTCATCTTAATCATGTACGTCTTAAGACAGTCTTCCAAATTGTAGACTTCTTGCAACTTATTTAATATTTCATCATTAAAAAGGCATTTTATTCGCATAGCCTTCGCTACCTTAAATCCATTTCGTGTGGCCTCCGGAATACATTTAAACAATTTTAGTTCTACATCTGAAAAGGCTACCGGGTACTTCATTGGAGCATCTTTTCCATTAGTGCAATATGAGTGTCGTTTCCAAATCAGGTCAATAATACTTCATGTTTACTGAAAACAAGTCAACACCTGCTAAATGATTTATGAAAACAACCAAACATATTATTTTATTACCAAAAACATAAAATAAAAATTATAATATGTGTATGTACATATGTTTATTGGCATGTTTAAATTTTGTAACATCATCACAAATATTAATTATTGAAAAGCAATAAAGTAACAATTGGAGCAATAAACCTTGCTATACTGATTTGAAGAAATTGAAATTTCATTTATCATATTCTATACAAATTTGATGATCGATTTATCAAATTTCATCTCGCAAATGATACGTGAAAAAGCTGGCATTGATCGCATAAAAACAAATCTGAATGACTCCCTACATAAATCGATAGACAACTTGTTACTTAAAAGAATACACAACTAACTGTATGCTTTTGAGGAAGGGCAATGCATCGTAATGAATACAAATAAAACTTCACGCATAACCCATTAATTAGGGTAAGTCAACTCATTTTGAGGCAATTATCATATGACATATTGTAATTATTTGATCTTTCGTTGCATGATTCTCTTTTAGATCTAGGTAACAGCATGTGACTTTCTGTGATTATTGTATTTTACCTTACATGTCATTTGCATTTAAAGAACACATTTGCCAAGTAATGCTTTTGTTGTCGCATTCAATTTGAAAGTATAATCACGGCTAAAACACTCTCCTCGTGTTTTGATTATTCCAGTTTGGATACTGAGCTGGCTTATAAACTGCGTTTAATCCGTTTTGTAAGCTTAACCTGGAGTTTTGTAGTCTTAAGTAAGCTCATAGTACATCGAAAATTATTAATGCAAACCACAGACAATCTTGTGTATTACCCAAATGCATATGTTTTGTATATACTTTCGAGTTGTTTATTCAACGCTAATGTAGCATTAATCTTAAGAACGTCTGAGTAGGGCAGTTGAGTGTAAAGTAAAGCTTTATTGGCAGAATGAAGAACTTAGTAGACAATGAGTGGAATGCAAGGAATCAATACCAGACATCATTATTATCCCCCGTAAACCAGTGGATATAGGGCTGAGCTTGTCCGTCTTGTTTGTTTGTATTTCCGTCCGTTTGTAAATTGAATTGATATTGGGTAGTTTGTGTTCGTGACGATTTCATGCTGTAATCATGCTGGATCCATTATGTTTAATGCGTATAAGTTTCTAGGGGTGACGTTATGACCTATCTGGGTTTAATCTCAATCCCATGTATGTTCCTTTGGGTTTCAGAAGATACTATGTGCTGTATTGACATCTATAGCTACAAATGGTGAATAATATCAAACTTGTATGCTACAATTATGCTGTTAAACGATTGAATTTGTGTGAATAAAACGGCTAAGAAATGGAAAAGGCTCACAAGCTTTAAACATTAAAAACGTGGCTGTGAGTCATCTTTATTTGGATATTTTATTTGACCTCGTGTAATCTAGCATTTGCCATATACCGGGCACAACAGTTTTGTAAGGTATATGTATTAATACGTTTTCATATTGATATACGGGCCAATATGTAATTCAACTTGTATGGTAAATGAAATAAAAAACGCACAAGATAAAAAATTATATGTACATAAAAATAGTCATTTTAAAAAACACTCAAACTAGTTAATAGTGTTCTATCAATTTCATCAAGTTTCGAATACACAAATACGGAAAATATTATTCTAATAAAGCGATTACCAAGCAAAGTAAAATTTGTTCACCAATTAATATTTCAAATGGAATTGTCTACCCTTTATTTATTTCGATGTGATAAAACTTTACTGTCAATAAGTTGTTAAATTCCTTTCAAAAATTTCTTTACTTCAATTTTATCATTCCGGGAGGTATTCAGAAGCACCTGTGTTTTCCATATTTTGATGTTGTTCCCGATCTTGCCACCGAGTTTACCAGTTCAAAATGAGATCAGTATGATTAACATGCGCTGCATTCAAAGCGAAGTCGTCCAACAGCTCTATTTTGTCACCTCTTTCTTTTTGGCATAGGTGAATACGAAGCAGGTTTGCCAGGTGAGTTGTAATGAGCAGGAGGTTCCTCCGTTGAATGCAACATTTGCGTTGATGCTCAACGGCAATGTCAATAGGGTCTGTGCAGAGAAAAAGTGTGCTTTGTTGAGTCCCGTCACAAAACTCGAATCTGGAAGTAATGCTTCCCTTGATACTCAATGCGCAGATGCAAATAGCGATATAACACATACGCCCATTCCTTGTCACTTAGTCCTCATTTTCGTTAATTTTGTGACGATAAATAGATAAATAGATAAATAGACTCATCTGAATCATATACGTCTTAAGACAATCTTCCAAATTGTAGACTTCTTGCAATTTATTCAGTATTTCGTCGGGGAAAAGACATTTTATTCGCATTGCCTTTGCTATTTTAAGTCCATTTCTTGCAGCCTCCGAAACATATTTTACCAATTTTAGTTCTACATCTGAAAAGGCTACCGGGCACTTCATTGGGGCATCTCTTCCATCAATGCAATATAAGTTTCGTTTACAAAATACGTAGTATTTGCAAGACCTATCTGCAAATTGAACCATTGGTTTGAATGAATCTAACTCGAAACAGGGAACCAGGTCTATCTTGATTTTCATATCCTTATATTCTTCTCCTCTCCAACTTAAATGAATGCATGATATTATCTTTGTTTCAAAGAAATTCGGATCAATGTAAACGTTGTCCATGAATTTTCCATCACTGAAAACTTTGGGAATCGCTATCTTCAAATAGTGGTCTATGTGGGTTTTAAAACGATCAACCGTATTGTCGCATTCTAGAATGGTACATGCGGGTACAGATGGATATTTGCAACCAGTTTTCATCTCGATGATCATTTTGTTATTAATGAACTTATCGTGAGTGATGCGTAACAACCTTTGAAATCGCTCACAGTGCAACAAGAAATCGAATTCGTTGGGAAGGAATGACCGTGTACCCTCAGTAGAACTCCCTACTTGAATTGAATTGAAACTGAATTCTGGATTCTCGTTTTGTATTTCGTAACAAACTGTTTTAAGTAAACTTTGAATTGTAAAAATAACTAGATGCCATTCTCTGCTCCTTTGGGTATCTCTCAACATTTCAAAGACTTGCCTTAACTCATTTTTAACTATATGTGTATTGAATGTTAATGATGTGCAAGCCAGATAAGGTATCACGTCGGAGTTTGTAAACTCCGTTGACTTAAATTTGATCCAGCAATGTCGCTGCATATAAATGTTTTGAGTTTATACTTCGAAACGATCGATTTAAATTGATTGTCATTATCAGAATGTATATTTTGAAAAAAAAGATGAATCGACGGATGCTTAATAGCTAGGTGTTGCAATTGTATTCCTTGAACTTGCTCTTTGACAATTGCTCTTATCGCTTCAGGTGATTTCCCATTGAAGAGATGCGATACTAGTTCGTTGTGTCCATACATAATAGCATAATATAGAACATAAAGATCCATGTCACACTCATGTTTGATTCTACTTGTTTTAGAAGTAGTAGTAATCATGAGTATTATTCTTTTCATAGCATCCGACACAAAGTTTTCTTTTTATCTTTGGGTTATTGGTTTGCAATATGACGATGATTGTTCAACCAGAGTGATAGCAACTGTCTAGGAATTTGAGCATGGGGTGCCATATTTTTTCTCCAAATAACTTAAAAATTATTGCGCAATATTTCAAACATAATTCTTTTGTGTTTCTTTGGTTTAATTTATTCACAATTAAGATTGCTACCTGGATATTGTTTAGAGCTACAGTATTTGAATAAATTTTAATAATGATTCATATGGAAGACTTCGCTGTATAACGTTAAAGAATGTTCATCACCTGTACATATCCAAAGTCACTTGCATGCATTAAACATTGTTCGGGCACATAGGTATAAACTTGCTTCTGAAGCAAAAGTTGAACAATGTTTGATTGACCATTATGAACTGCGCTGCCTAAAGACGTAACTACCTCACAATCCATGGCATTCGCCTGGAATGAGCCATGTTTCAGAAGGAATTCTCCAACTAACACGCGTCCTTGCATACATGCATAATGTGATGCAGTACGATTGATATCTTGCGGTGTTCGATCAGTTTTTACTTTTGTCTTGAAATGACTATCCCATAATGCAGAAATATTGCCGTTCAAACACGCAAGCATGAACCAATCAATTTCATCTTTATCCGTGTCATTCACATCTATTTCTGATTGCATAAGCAATAGCGGGAAAATACTAGAATCATTGCAATAAAGTGCCGCACGCAATGGCCCGTATATCCAATCATTTCGTCTATTTAATCTTATCCCGGGATGCGATAATAAAAGTTTTACCACTGTCACGTGACTATTTACTATTGCACAGTTTAGTGGGGTTACCCCATAGCAAACATCATTCACGTCAACATCACATTTTGTTAATAGATAATTCGTACAATAAGGTAAGCCATTGAGAGCTGCTACAAATGACGGAGGCAGACGATTTTCATTGATCAATTCATTAAGCTGAATAAAGTCATTTTCCTTATTTAGATTTCAGTTTAACACTTACAGTATCTCATTTCAAACACTCCGTTTCAGATGCTACACATGTTTTATAATTTCATCTAATTCAAGAGCTTTATAGCGCATAACATTC
This sequence comes from Hydroides elegans, assembly GCA_001703475.1. Taxonomy (NCBI): domain Eukaryota; kingdom Metazoa; phylum Annelida; class Polychaeta; order Sabellida; family Serpulidae; genus Hydroides; species Hydroides elegans. The sequence goes on from LQRL01001266.1 coordinate 17,731, forward strand.
TTATATTGCGCCGTCCGTATTTCAGACTATTCAAATGAAACCCCTCAGATATCTTAAACAATAAAATTATGACAATATCAGTGTGAAAAAGTTTTATTTAATGTTGTTATGTCTCATAAACTATATTTTTCAAGTGCTCTCTTTTTATATGAGATTTGACTTGGCTTTTAACCACATTCCTGCAGAACCGAATGCGTATTTATGTCGTATATCTCTATGCATATTTATTTAAGGTTCATTGAATGCAATCATAATAGTGTGTGTGATTATGCTAAAGAGTGACGTGTTTATAACATGTGTTTCATAATTTCTGGTCCTTTAACATGTGTCTATATGTCTTCTATTTTCCTCTAATTCTTCCCCTTTTTTCTCTTTATCTTTCTCGCTCTATCTGCATCATAACACAAATGATTTAGCCGGAGGGGTATGTGCTTCAAGATAATTATGTTTCATCCCACCTTCTGTCACTCTCTCTCTCTCTCTATGTATGTTTGTCTCACTCTCTCTTTCTATTCTTTCTTTCTTTCTCTCTCTCTCTCTCTCTCTTTCTCTCTCTCTCTCTCTCTCTAGCTATCCATCTACGTTTCAGCCCTTGGTTCTCTTATTATTGGT
>LQRL01001283.1:0-11509 GCA_001703475.1 Hydroides elegans
TGCTGTGCTAGCTAGTCCTAGCTAAAAAATTCTTAGCTAAAGATTTTAGTGTAGGGCTAGCTAGCGTCTAGTATGGCGTTAGCTAGCATGTTGACTGGGTCATACGTTATACAAAATAAATAATCGGCGCCCTCATCCTCCATATCTTATCGTATTTGCGTTTCGCCCATCCCTGTTTGCTCTGAAATAGTATCCCAAAATATAAATCGAAGCCCCTCCATAGTTTATACTATTACCACCCCCAACCCCCATCCCCCCTCTGTCTTGAATGTAAAAACGGCGCTATATTAGCATCCTGGTTTGATATTTATGGGATCCTCCCTTAACTTACAGTAATCTTATCCAAACATTTTTAAAAGATTGTATTTTCTAACATAAAACCTTTTATTTATTATAAATAATGAAGTTAACCTGCAAGACGTAAATTAAACACAGTGTTTCGTTCTTATTCTTGACCTCATATATGGCTGAATAGATTCTAACGCATCAAACAACCTCTCATATTGATAGACTTTATGTTAAAATAAACTTTAATTCTATGTCTTTTTATTGACTCTTAAAGTCTAATGCTTGCAAAGTGTCTGAACTTAAGAAAGTTCATATCTTTCGGGTGACGTCAACAAACGGTACGATTTCTGAATATTCAACTATAAGCTTATAAATTTAGACATATAATATGATGAACAACATTTATACCTATCATTTTATATGATAAAACATTTAATACAACCAATAGTTGGAATGCAAATAATGGTGAAACATTGTGAATGGCTAAATGTGGCCTAAAAAGCGTCTGATCTTAAGAAATTGTATTCTAGTCAATTAGAATTCTACATGCACCGTGTAATGGTCATATAATTTTGGTTATTCAAAAATTACTGAAAGAAGCAATTAATTTAAAAAACGCGTGTTGAATACGGAATTGTTCGTGTCCCGATTAGGGCCTGTTCACCTGGGAAGCGACAAGACGCGACAAGCGCCAATATACTTATAGATGTTTTCTAGGACTAACGACAGGAGCATACAGTTAAACCACTTCCAATTTGACAATCGTAAGCAAAATTATTCGTATTCGTTTATTCTTATTCGTTTATTCGTTTATTAGTTTCTCATTCATCGTATGCTTTTGATTATTCGTAAGCAATCGTTTATTCATAAGCTATCGTAAGCTATCGTTTATTCGTAAGCAATCGTTTATTTGTAAGCTATCGTAAGCTATCGTAAGCTATCGTTATTCGTATTCGTATTCGTATTCGTATTCGTAAGCAATGGTTTATTCGTAAGCCTTCGTTTGTTCGTAAGCATTCGTTTATATGTAAGCAATCGTTTATTCGTATTCGTTTATTCGTTTATGCGTATTCGTTTATTCGTATCCGTTTATTCATTTCAGTTGTCAAATTGGAAGTGGTTTTAACTGTATAAAGAGCGTATTAGTATATTGCCGCTTGCCGCGTCGTGTCGCTTACCGTGTGGACAGGTCCTTATACTGCTGTCACGTCAAATTATGAATGTAAAATGACTTTTATCCATCGCTATTACGTTATGACAATGTAATATAATGTCCGGAAAAATATGAATATAATTCTATACACATGTACATGTAAATCTATGATGTATGACAGCGTGTTACATCGGACTAAGAACGCATGTTGTGTTCCCATTTGTGGTCCGTGCCAATTTGTCGCCCGAATAGCCGTTTGCCAAAATGTCGTGTCTAGATCTATCAAAATGTCGCCCGGTTGCTTAAGTGTCTACAGGTGAGAGACGTCCCTAAAAATAGGGGCGCCTCTATTTAAAGGGGCGCCTCTATATATAGGGACGGTCGTCCCAATTTAAAGGGGCGCTAGTATAGTTTTGTATATTTTAGTAATATATGTATTCTAAAGATATATATAACCTAGATATTCATATGCTATAAGTATTTAGTTTACATAATAAATAAGCGCATATTTCAGTGCTTAACATATAGAAAATCATAGTATGGTCTATGGGGTCTATGCCAGCATGTCGCCGCTTATTCTCACATATCTTGTGTTTTTTTGTGAAAACGGTAGCAATTGAAGTGATGTTATCATTTCGCCGCTGGATTTAATTGGATTTTGATTCAAACGATATCACCGGGTATTTTGAACAGTGATACAGGGTGAAAGATGAACTAGAAAAAGTAAAAGTCATGTTAAGTATTGTTTTTCAATATTTATTTCGTTAAAGCTTTTTGCATGAGAAAAAAAACAAATATTTGCATATTGCCTTTTGGAAGCAACTGAGCACAAGGAAAAACAATTTAGTTTTTGCATAAATTTGAAAATAGACGTTATGTAAAAACAGCACTGTGTTATTCGCAACAGTGTAAAGGTTAAGGTGCGTGCATTGGCACGCACTTCAAACGATTCAATACCACATTAAAAAAAACTGTATTTGACAATGAATGTTTCATCTAAATAGTGATAAAACTATTTGTAGATCAGTCTTAAAATGATTTCTAACAAGAAATATAACCGATTTGGTATATCATAAATATGAATTCAAATAACGTTCCAAAGCACATTTAGAATATTTCAAAATTGAAAGAAAAACATTTGTCCCGGTAAATAACAATATGAATCAAACAAATGACCCATAAGCATTTAGAAATAGAAAAATATCTCAATTACTAATTAAAATGTTAGAACAATATTGGTATCATGATGGCTCAAAGGCTGATGTGATGGTATTTGAGCATACGTTCGAATGCTAATTAGAATGTACAAATATTTGTACATGCAACATCTTAAATGGACGTCCAATTTCGATATACAGTTAGAAGTTTAGTATACATGTATGGTTAATATAACATAAAATAGCACCATGACATTTCTGACTACCGAAATAGCAGCTCAGTAAAAATAAATTCTTCAAATACTTTTCTGTAACAAGCTAGTATTCTAAAATAGTGATTTAACCGAACGAAACTTTAGTTTATCAAAAGTTAAAGTAATCTACAATACTAAGTTATATGCGCAACATAAGCGTAAAATAACCGCATCAAATAAAGACACATTTATATCTTTATATTTATATCTTATATATTTAATTCAAAATACAATCGGTGGAATCAAAAACAACATTTTCAGGTTAATGTAGTTTTCCAACTTTAAATACCGTTAGTTTTTTTGCTGCTGCTGAAAAAAAAAACAAACAAAAAAACAAAAACACGAATTATTATTCCAATTTTTTAGTGCAACAGATGTAACAGATAAATCAAGTCTTATGAAACGTGTAGACAAACGCTGTTATTTCATCGATATCGTAAATTCGTATCAACAATGCACAAAGCTGAAACTTGAGTAACGCCGGAAAATTTAATGTTACTTATACGTTCATGATTATTCAAATATAATCTTTCATTTAACGTCAACTTCAATGTGTTGAAAAAGCCGCCGCTTTCTTAACATCTACTGTGGATGGACCAAGCACCCAACCCTACTACCCTTTACTATAAAACCAATATATACAACAAAAAAAAACTGAAACAAAATATTATGCGCTCATACAAGTTCGGCAACATCGGGCATATTGTTCGCTTTCAAAGCTTCTCGAAGGACTTGTCGTTGATCTATGTCTTCCTCCAGGGTTTTGTCTCGCCACAACCACATGATCTGGAATCAACAGAATAACACATAATTAGATAACATATCTTGGCATATTTTGTTTGATTACATACATGTAGCATCAGGAATGTTCTCAGGTGTGAATACAAAAACATTGAATCTCGGGACGCTTGAGCAGAGGCGTGGTCTCTGTTCTCTATACTAGCCGAATGAAGGGAAGGACGGACGTATAGTTTAGGAGTGGCTGTAAGGAATTTGAGTTTAAGTTTGAAATAATTCTATATTTTGAACATCTATCCGATTGATTATTCAGTTTGAATTGATGTCTCATAACCTGCAGTTATTTCTGTACGATACGATGTGCTTTGCGTGATATTTATCACTCACCTTAAATGCGCCCTGGTACGTCATGCCTTCACTTCCCTTTACGTCGTTAATATCTTCTTCTGATAAGCCCAAGAAGGTAGCAAGTTCGAACCACGATGGTCCGATCTTCTTCGCGAGTTGAAGCAATTGTCGGTCTTCTAGTCCTATTGGAAATGTAAATGACAGGAATGGTTGAGGAGTGTGCATATGCATATTTGAATTTCGTGCATTTTCTTCAAGTGAGATTGGTTTAAAATACATAACAAACATGATTTACAGATGAGAGATTAATATTCAAAATACAATTTGAAATAACATATTCTGTTCATGGTATATTTCCATTTCAAACCGTACAATGTTCTAGCTTTAAAAAAAAGATTGTTCACTTATAAAATATGAAAATATTAGTTAAATGTTCTCGGGACTTTTCACGGGCAACAAGTATAAGGTTCACCATCCTACACCATCCTAGGCTAATGAACTAAAAATGAACGTTTCTTTGCCTTTATAACAATGCACATTAACGAGCATTACCGGTGTCACTACTTTTTGGCGCGGAGGAAGGTCGGGCCGCAGCAGCGCCGGACTCATTTCCGTCGGCGGAGGCAGCGGCCTCATCACCGCCGCCCATCGGTCCTTTGGTCACGGTGCCGATTTTAAGTAGTTCGTCGCCTTCGCCTGGTTGGTATCAAAAACATATCAAATGATTATTTTTAATGATTTTTCCAATTCAAATGATTTTCGTTTCGCTTGTTTTTCTTTTTAGTTATCATTTTTACACAGTTGTTTTCAGGTCCAATTATTTTCCAATCAATCGTTGTAACACACATGGCCAAATTTTGGCGTATGTTGATATTGACTGAACAATTTCAGGCAATATTGACATATAATTCTACGCTGATTACACAAATTGAACCTAACATATTCGCATCAGGCAAAATAAGCGCAAATCGTTTGTAATTCAAACATTTTTAAAAAATAACATTAAAATCAGGACACTCACTATACAATATAGCCTTGACATGGTCAGCTAGTTCGGCCTTGTCCCACACCTGGAGTGCCTCGATTAGTTTATCAACGTCGACTCCCTCCTCGGCCTTAATGTCGCGCCATCGCATCAACGCCTTATAGGCCTGTTGGGTTAGAGTTAGAAATGAGGAATGATCAAATTATTATATGCTTATATGAATTTATGGAAATCCCTCTACATATATATGTAGATCATGGTCGGTATCAATGTATCGCCATCGCTTCAACGCGTCAAAGACCTGTCGATGAGAATGTGTACAATTTCATTGCGTTCTCAGAATAGTTTCATATGTTACCTTCCACAGCTCGATGTTTGGTCATCTTCTTTAAATAAAGAGCAAATTTGTACTTGTAATATTGATTAAGGAAGAAGTTATTCTTTTGCGTGAAATTAGTAAAAAATATTGATATTAGTTTCAAATAACAGCTTAACAAGCTGTAAAAGGAGTATCACGGACTTGAATCAATTAAGGAAATCACTGTTATAGTTCAAATGTTTACATAAGTTAAAACACACATCCGAAACATTTTTATAAATTAACTAACACTACCTGCATAACGGGCTTGCTCTTCTCAATCTTCGCAATCTCGCTCTCAATCACCTCCTGCTCACACCCAGCCATAATGAACTTGAACACATTCTTCCAATCGATCCCCAAACCACGTGACACATCTCGCGTGATCTTATTCAGTCTCAACACATCCGTTTGCAGCACCCGCGTCGACTCGTTCGTGTGCTCGCCATAGCGGTGCTCCAGATTAACCAACTTCTCCTGCGCGTTATTCGGTAACCCTTGACTACCGAAAGCGTCTAGTTTTTCTTTCAATTCGCGGGTCATGGTATCACTGAATTCCTGAGCAGCTTTTTCTTCCTTTTCATGAGCTTCCTTTAGCTGTGCGTCTAATTCTTCGAGACGGTTTTCGATGCCGTTCACTTTGTCTTCGACCGCGTCGAGAACTGAGTTCATGGCTGCCATGGTTAGGATAAAATGGTTTTGTTGCTAAGGAGACTTCCTTAAGTTTTCTTGCTACGTAGGGCTGGGTTTGAAGTGATGTATGTTAGCAGTGGAGATGCGTTGCTTGATTGATGTTGTGATAGTCACCTGAAAAGGATATGAAATTTCATGTTATTGGATTAAATCATGTCTTGTAATTAAATTACCATGTTTTGAAACATTCCAACGTAAATGTTATGGGCCCCATCGCTAAGCAATATGACAATGTTGCAGTTTCGATTTTCTTAAGCCCGTTTGCTTTACGTTTCAACATTATCCATTCAAGTCGTGCTTTAGGCATAGAGACATCTAATCACTGGAACAACTCAAATTAAGACATAGCGTGAGTCATTGACTCTAAAAAGAAAATACTTATATGTTTTGCCAGACCTCAAAATCACACAATGATATTTGATTCTTAGGTAAACTATGACAAAGGGAGAATGCAGTGAATATGTTTATGATAATTCGAGACAAGACATACTCGTATGCATCGATGTTTGGCGATGAGTTGAAAAAAAAAACATATAGCGATGACTGAAAGACTGCTTACATTAATATGGATGTTAAAACTGCTAACCATCAGCACTTTAAATGTATTTAGATCATTATTTGTCAAATTTTGAACTAAAGGGATAGGCCCCTAACCCATTTTTATTGGGTGCTTTTTAAATAAGTAAATCAAAATATTATCAGCATAATATATTGCCCTCCTACGCATTCACTTACGTGACTATACGTAATAAGCTAATTCTTCTTAATATGTACACTTGATAATAAGTGATCTCTACTTTCAGAAGCCTCTAGGTGCTCTCTCAAAATGATCTTGACATAACAAACCATTATACAGTCACCTAGATTTTCAAACACGTTATTGAAGGTGAAGAAGAATAAGAAGAAGAAGAAGAAGAAGAAGAAGAAGAAGAAGAAACCAACTTAACAATTGTATTGCATAAAGGTTTATGTACTCAATTAGATTATGATTAAAAATAAAAGTAAAAATGAAGAGATCGTCTTTTTCTTCTTCTAGGCAATAGTTGTTTCATATGCCATCCTAGTTTTTCATGTAAGTCATAAAAAGCGTTTAAATATTATTTCTAAATCCTTTGTGTCATCACAATTAAAACTTTTTCCCGCCATTTCTTTTTGGAAGTTGTATTTTAGATTTGTGGTTTCAACGTATTGAAAACAAAAGGATATCGCACTTGAATGATTTATATTATAAATGACAATGATATAATAAAGCACTGTCACTCTTAAGAAGTATTTAAGCAGTCATATTCAGGTACCACTCTCAAACACTCGGCATATTATTGTTTTAAAAAGAGATAATGACTCAGACATTTGGCACAAAACATACATCTCGTAGGTTTTATGCGGCTGCGTCAAATTGGCATCTGACAAAGTAAAGCGCATACAATCTCATCACCTTTTTTGTCTCATAACTGTAAAGAATATTTTATTTGCTCTCTATAAGATTGTTGATGAATGCGGTTAACATGATAAATGAAAATTGATCTCGAAAATTAAACACAAATAAGATGCATTTTCACATTTTCGCTCCCCCATATCCCCCATATCCTAAGCCAAGCCTCTATATGATTCGATGAACCATGCTTCAATCCTCAATCAAATTATAAATGAATAAAATTTAACATTTAACATCTTAAACATTTTTTTCAACATCAGCTGAAGCTTTTTGAAAAAGTTAAAAAGAGTTTCAATGAAATAAATGTCTTAATTTTCTCTATGGTCTGAAGACTGATGACGTTTGAAGCTATATGGATGAATTATAGTTTGATCAGTGTGGCCGCATCTTACATCAGTTACATGTATCTTTTAAATATATGCGCCGTTCAACAAATCGAATATTCTTTTTCTTTCTTTAATTTTAATTGTTATTCATCCCTGTTATGGTTATCTACCTTGATAAAAAAGGTGTAGCATCTTTTAAAACGCATAACAGGTATGACTCATCTTTGTATTTTAAGACATCGCCCTTATAAGGACCCGGCGTACATCAATCTTGTTTTAAAGCGGGACCTCAAGCTTCCGATTTCAAGCATCGTTCAAATCAGCTGATGAAATGAGACAAATGGCAGACATGCAGAATTCTAGAACATAAATAAATGAATTTGGTTTTTATTTATTTCACGCTGAAATATTACTTGGGGCAGGTACAGGGTGTCTTTAGCGAACAGTTAAGGTTCGGTTACACACTGATATATAATTTCTTTAAGATGATATATGCAACTGAGATGCACATTGGTAAAGGTAGCATCATTTAAGAAGCTGTATGTGTTTATGTATATTTGCTTTTTATTTAACCGATTTGAATTCTGCCCAAAAAAAGCGTATATATCACAAAAATGAAAGAGAGTGATATAAACGAATTATGATTATTCCATATACCAATAAACATTACTCATATCAAATATGAGGCTTTCAACGTTACAGTATGGGGTCAAAGGCCGCGGTTACAGTTGCTTCTTTTTAGACCCCATCCGGGTGTCTTTAGGATTTGCCTCTGTCCGTACGTCTGTCCATCTGTCCCTTCGTCCGCCCATCACGCTTATCCTGTCCGCGATCTATCTACAAAAGGACTGGACCGTTCAAATTTTGCATAGAATAAGAACCAATATTGGAGGTGTGCAGCGGGGGTTTTATTGTGATATTTGACCAAAAGTTGCATATTTTTGACAACTTAGAAACATTCATAGTTGGTACTTATGGCTAAGTTTGTCCGCGTCACATGTCCTAAACCGCTTTGCATCGAATAAGAACCAATAATGGAGGAGTGCAACGGGTTTCATTCTTAATTTTACCGATATTTCCATATTTTTAAAAGGATTCAGCACATTCAATAAAACACCATTTGTACATGTAGGAATAACTTAGGACGACATTGTGAGAATGACATTGTGCGAAAGACGTTGTGATAATGACGCTATGAGAAAGATGATGTGGGATAGACGTTGTGAGCCGGACGATGTGAGAAAGACTTTATGAGAAAGACGTGATGAGAAAAAGTTATAAGAAAGAAATTGTGAGAAAGGCGTTGTGTGAAAGACGTTGTGAGAAAGACGTGTGAAAGACGTATGAAAAACGTTGTGAGAAAGACGTTGTGAGAAAGACGTTGTTAGAATGGCGTTGTGAGAAATACGGTATGTGCAAGACGTTGTGAGAAAGACGTTGTGATAAAGAAATTTTGAGAAAGTCATTGTGAGAAAGACGTTATTTTATGTAACTAAAGCCACGCAATAGACTTTGTACGTGCTTCATATCAAGACATGAAAATGACTGACTGATGGCGTTCGGTTGGGGTCTTCGCCCTCAACGATGGCTTGTTCTTCAGTGTAATTGTGGCCTAAAAGAAACAGGATTTATTGTTAACCAGAAGTTTCACCTGAAAGTCCGTAAAACATTCAAATATTTGGACGATGAACAAAAACTGAGGTTGCGTAGTCATACGCACATTTAAAACAAAAACACATCAATCTTTCTCGTTGGAACAATATCGACCACGTAGACCCTGAGACCTTGGCAGACCAATGTCGACTTTTTATCAGACTGGCATTTGAATTGGAGTTTTTTGAAAGTGTGTCTTATGTTTTAAGTTGCATTAAAATAAACGATTTTGGTGCGGTGTCGGGGCTCTGCCGATCGCTTCAAATTTAAATAATTCTACCGTCGATATTGATTAGATTATATTGTGATTATCTTTGTTACACCGGGAAAACTGTATAATCTTGTTAAAAAACTAGTGAAATTTTCCGAACGTCATTTTTCTCTGTGTTGTATAAAACACATTACGCCGACCTCGCGTCGAATTCATACGTAAAATGGACATTAGTCTGACCTCGAGACGTAAAATCGCGACTGGAGGACTACCTAATGAGATAAAATGTAACGCATTAATTTCGACGCAAAGGGCAGTCCAAAAACTACCTAAGGAGCCCTAATTAGAACGCCGAAAGCAAAGGTGCAAACGCAACATGCTTCGAAAGACTTTTGCTAAATAGTAGCTTTCGTGACCACATGACCGTAGTAAAATATCCATTTACATTCAAGCAATATAAAAGCTTTTGGTTTGAGTCCTTTTGATACAGAGGCAAACTGTCGCTTTGTAGTAGCCTATAGCTGAGCTGAAATAATGTGCTCTAAAAGTTCATACATGCCCATTTCTCAATATTAAGTTGACAGTTTAGTATAGAATGATGCTATACAAGAAATATGCTCATGAAAAATAATATTTTTATCGAAGAGATACTCACTGAATTAGATGTATTTACACTGCTTGCTATCCGTCAGTATAAGCGATAACAGTCCATGAATGTATCAACATCAAATATCAAAAAATATTCCAACTCATCCAACAAACCAAATATTATCCAACTTGTCTCACATCACATAAAAAGTAACTGTAGCAGTAACCACTTTTGCATTAATAGGTGTTGCCTATAGCTATCCATAAAACCAGGCGATAATAGATTGTTCGCAGACCACATCAATCTATTAATGAGATGGAAGGTTTTTATGAGTGTACCCTATACAATCCTTAACGAGGGGCCTGATGCTGAATGATTCATACAAATTATTTATTACTTATATAGCCACGCTTTCATATATATACGAGTTTACTTGAAATGTCATGTTATCTGAAAAGGCCCGAGCATGGGTTTTTCGTGTGTAGCTGTTTTACTATAAGCTTTTCATGGCCCTCACTATAGAACGAACCCATTCACAACTGTGACAATCGATAAGATTGCTTTGCATATTGTGGGTATTTGGCAAATACTGCTTGGAACAATTTCACAATTTGGAGAAAACCTACATACATGTAGGAGCCAGCTAATTACGTATAAGGATATCAATGCATGTAGCCTACACGTATTCACTCCGTATTCCTGTAATCTCACCCAGTATCCATATGTTATATGAAGCTAAGGACCATGTGCAATATAAACAAGCAGCACTAAAAGTTTAACAATTAGTCATTCAATATTTATAAAGTTAATTTATAACTATTTAAAGGTTTTTCATCTCATGTATTGATGAAACGTTTAAAAGTCCAGTCTAGCCCGCACTGCGATTTACACATGACCCACTGCTGGGCCAAATGTTCCCCCTAACGTACAAATGTAAGGTCAAGCTACTGTTTTGGGGTCAAATTACATTATTCATTGGTACCGTTTGTTGAATTGATTAGATATTTATTGTTATTTAGCCTAAGTGATTGCATTCAATTAATTCTAATTATTATGTTTAAATCGACAACATATAATGTATTACATTTTGTATTGAGTCGGAATATCTTGCATATGGATCAGTAACGCATCTAATTTTATAGCGCGCTTATATTAGGGCGAAATCTCATGTGGGCGAAAATTCCTAGTTTATAAAATTGTAGGGCATTTTATCGAAGACTATATGGCCTGAGACCACTATTGATTTACTTATATAGTTCTTTATAGCATATTTCGTCACTGAACTTTTCACAACAAAATCCGACAAACAAATCATATATCG